>CAMOHE010033523.1:0-15258 GCA_946598075.1 Artocarpus hirsutus | reverse complement strand
TGGTTTTTTTATTCTACGTTTCATGCGGGATATAATTACAAGTGGTATACAAGCCTTAGGAAAAAAAGAAGTTTATATACATACAGATATACATGAAGTTAGATTAGAATGGGTACAATTTGTAAATAGGTTTGTGCTTTTTAGATAGGTACACGTCATACTAGATTAACAAAGTGCTCAAAATAGCTCAAGTGTAAACAGATATTGTAAATACAAATTAATATTTGATTATAGAACAATTATTGTATGTAATTAGGGCCTTGATGTAATGGATAACATACGAGACTGGCCATCTCGTAGGAAATTGAAATTGCAGGAGATTTTTTTTTTTGAAAAATACTAAATTTTCACGACGGTTTTTGTGAAAAACCGTCGTGGTAGCCTAGGCTACCATGATGGTTTTCCACGAAAACCGTAGTGGAAAATTACAGTTCAACTTCCCACGCGCGCCAAATTAATCTATTCCACGACGGTAAAAAACCGTCGTCAAAAGTCGATCATATTCCACGACAGAGGTTTCCACGACGGTTTTTTGACCGTCGTGAAATTTTTCCACGATGGTTATAAACCGTCGTGGAATCCACATTTTGTACTAGTGCGATTATTATAGGGAAAGTTTGGCTTGCCATGACTCATATGGCTATAGGACATGAATGACTTGTATCAATTAAGTTGAAATTTAAAGAATGCTGGATTAATATTGGAAAATCACATGCATGTTCCACTACTATAAGAAAAGCCTTTCGCATTGATATTAACTTGCACAATAGGACTGAAAGCACAAACCCATTTGAACATTTCTATCAAATCAGTATCTAGGTGGGACAGCTAAAGAGACTTAATTATTCCCTTTAACCGCCCATTTCAAAGTTTTTGTCATTTCTTTTTTTTTTTTTTTTTAATTCTTCACCCTAAAAAATCATAAACCCTAACTATATTTATAAAGAAAAATATTTATAAATCAATTAGTTTATTGCTTTTGTAAAAGAATGTGGATTTAGGACGCATTAAAGGATACTGATTCTATGTATGTATATATATATATTTTGAAGGGGTACTGATGTTCCATAATTCTGTATTTAGTTGCCATGCTTCGTTTTTGCGTAATTTCTTCTTTTCTTTTCTTTTTTCTTTCCTCTTAGTAGTCCTTTGTCCTCTGCCAATTCACGTACTTTATTTTGCTAACACATTAAGTGCATTAATACTACTAAGCATTAATGAACAACTACATTCATCAACGATATATAATGAGGATCACAGTTGATCAGTTTATAATATCAAAGATTATTTTCATTTTTGCCTCTTAATTTTAGGTTAATTTCTACTTTGCCCTCTAAATTTTAATACTTTTACTCCCACTTAATCCTCTTTGTTGGAATTTCTGGGATAACCAGACAAAAACCAATAACAATAGAGTTAGGTGAGATCATGTAGTCTTTTTTTTTTTTTAAATTTGTTTTCAATACATAATTTATAAGTGAAGAGATCATGCAGGAATAACTCCCCTTTTTTACACTTTTTTTAACAGAAATCCTAATAAAAGAAGTTAAATGTGACTAATTCAAAGTTTCTAAGATTCACAAAATGATAAATTATTCAATAAATCAGGTTTACTACGTCATTATGCTCATATGATATACCCATTCAATAATTATTTATCATTTGGATTGTTGGTCTTATTAATTTTGTCTAATCATGTTTCTCTTTCCCAATGTATTTTACCTTGAATGCTTAGTCACATTTCCCATAAATGCTCCATCTATATTAATTACTTTCAACTCTTAAACAATATTTCCCTTCATTTTGTCTCCTACATTTAAACTAATTTACCAAACTTAAGCAAAGGACCAAAAAAATGACGATTATTTAGACAATAATTTTTTTACAGACTAAAAAAATCGTCCGAGACTCAGATAGTTGAAATTAATTTGATTCCTTTAGCTCCTAAACATCCAAGTTTAAGACTTCGTTGATTTCGTGAAAGAATTGGAGGCGTCAAAATATTGCTTTTTTGCCAATGTTATGTTTCAATATTGAAAAGCAAAGCGTTGATACCTTGTTTTTTAGAAGCAGTAAAGCTAATTATTTGGCCTCTCCATATCTCACGGATGTAAATATAAATATGTATATTTATATAAACTGTTGTGATATAGCGAAATCGCAACATTGATTTAAAGCCAAAAAAAGGTTGAAAATAATTATAATATAAAAGACTTAAGTAGAGCATTTATGATAAATATGACTAAGCATTTAAGGAAAATATATTAGGAAATAGAAATGTATTTAAAGAAATTTAATAAGACAATGGTCATCCAAATGTTATATGTTTATTAGATAGGTGTACATGCAACAACGATGACGCGATACACTCAATCTATTGAATAATTCTTCTCAAAGAATTATAAAGAGATGATGATTTTAAAGTTTAGAGGTAAATAGTAACAATAAATTTGACTTGTATATAATCAATTGTACAAAAATGATACACTATATTATTATCTATATGAAGTATATCCTAACATATAAAAGAGTATAAAAGTCTACTATTCGGCCTTTATTCGTCCTTAACGCACAATTTTGGTGCTTTATCCTTTTTTTTTTATCACTTTGACCCCTTGTTTTCTTTTTTTTTTTCTTTTATTTTTATGGTTTTTTCTCTTCTTTTTAATTCCATTTGTTTACGCTGTATCTTGCAAACGATACTTTATCTTTCTTTCTTTCTTGTGTCTCAATGCATTACATTTTTTTTTCTTTCCTTTATTTTTCATTTCCCTTTGTTTCTTTCTTTTTTAATTTGGCTACATTTGTCTATTGTAACTACACCAATATTTCTTGCCTTTTATCTTGTTGCTTCTCTTTTATTCTCTCTATTTCAACTTTATCACTCTCCCTCATAAATTTTTAAACTTCAATTCTCAACATTCTCATGGAAATAATCTTATTGCTAATGATGAATTCTAACTTTTGTTATAGTTCATTTTTTTTCATTTATTTCATGGTCAAATCAGTAAATAACTGTATATTTTATAAATGCTATGATATCTAAAAGCAAATGTCAGTGGACCAAAATAAAAAAAATACATATCTTCAGACGATATTTTTTACAAAGAGATTTTTTTTACTTTGAATTTCAAAGTAGAATTTTTCTTTTTTTTTTTACATATTGTAATATTTCTTTTTTTACATGATATTCATAATCTACGCTATAAAAAACTTCAACTAAACTCCGTACTTGGATCACACATACCTCAACTATATATTTATATATGTACACACTTACCTATAAATCTTAAATCCTTAATCTATAAAAGAGAGAGTATTTCGACGTGGTTCATGGCGTCGTTTAAAACGGTGAATTTTGGTGCTTTATTTTGTTCCTATTCATTTTAAATTTCAACTCCATTGTTCTTTTATTATTATTATTATTATTATTATTATTTTGTTGTATATGGCTGTTGTTCATGTCATATGGTAGTTCAAGGCGGTGAGTTTAGGGGCTCAAGTTTTTTCTTTTCCTCTCCCTTATTTTTTTTTTATTTTGTTATCTGATAAATTTAAAACGTTTCATGTATTTCTATAACTAAATATAACCTTTTTTTTTTATGCTTATTGTTGCTCGTACTCAATGCAATAAAAATTTCTCTAAAAATTGAACACTACGTGCATTGCACGTGCCAAAGCTCTCTAATTAAGTGTCAGCACTTGCAGCAATTTTCAGAATCTTTCCAAAATAAAAATGGCAAGCTAGATTGCGCTAGAAACCTTGTACAATGGAATTGATTATGCTATTTTCAATATATTAACCACTAATACATGGCCATAAAAATATAATTATGTAGTGATTAGTGATTTATAATTTTCCTTCGTACCTTTTATTTTAAACGCAAACTTTCTTACATTGTTTTGTGATTTTACAAGTTAAATTAAATAGCCAAGCTTGCATATTCTTTCTTTGGGAGTATGCAATAATCCGACTGAAAGTGGAAGGTTTGAGCTTTCCGCGTGTTTAATTAATTGTCTATCAATCTGGCAAAGGTCTATTGATCCAACGTGAAATTTGAGCTGAATTGTGATTGTAGCTTTGGTACTCCTCAAAATGCCATCACTGCCTCGTTAAATGGCGTCTACATGCATATAATTACTTTATGTATTCCCAACAAATCGTCAAAGGGACTGTTATAGTTAAAGGCATAACCTAATGATAAATCACACCTAAGATTATCACAACATAAAAAGTTTAAATCCTCTAAGTTCTTAATAAAAATAAAAAAGGATCAGAGGCCAATAAAAGCACGAATATTTCTCTTTGCTTCATTATTGTTTATACCTTTTAACATTTTAACTGCTAGAGATGCGTATATTATATTTTAATCTTTTTATCTTATTATAAATTTATTTTAGTCCCCACTTGATTTTTTCCCTTCTTTTTCTCTTGTGTTCTGTCTTTCTCGCCAGAAAAGTACGTGCATATGAAATCCCTTTAATAATCTTACTCATACTTGTATAATATTTAAAAATTTGTAGCAAAATGATAAACAAAAGGTCCCCTTGAGTTTAAAGTCAATATGCTCTTCTAGAAAAGTTTTGTTTGGAATTTCAGTATCAATTCACTAGTTATAACTATAAACAGCATAAAATTTTAAGTAGCTACAATTAAAAGTAAAAAGTTGTTACAATGTAAAATTCCTACATATTATAATTCTTGAACTTAAAAAGTCAATTACAACAGAAGTTTCAAACTAAAAGTCAAATATGAAAATGCATATAAAAAAACAAGTAACTAACCACTCTGCTAGTCTCATCTCTCAATTGAAAGCTATCAGTTCTACCATTCTAGATTACACCATAACACCATATATATAAATCAAATCAAGCAAATTGAAATCTTAGCGCAAACAGAATGCTATCATATTTAGGCTACCTTGCAATAATTTGTTTTATACTTATTTTCTCACTAGGTCTTATCGAACAAATGTTATCACCTGTTACATCCAAAAGTACGGGAGGTGATGTGACTGGTTGATTAAGTTAATTAAGCAGAGATTTATATTAAATACAGGTTAAATAAATGAATTAGTTACAAAAAAATGTGATAGCTTGAAACCTTTTTAAAACAAGATATATATATTAATTAAACAAATAAGAACAACAAAATAAACAAGAAGAAATTTCTAGAGAATTAAAGAGAAATGAGAATGGGTCTCACTGACCCACATCTTGTGCATACACATAGTACTGACAATATTATGTTACAACCATAGTCCAAATAAGGAGGGAGTTAGAGAATTACATGCCTTGATTTTTATAATTTAAACAACCTACTCGATTGCTTTACTGCCTGTGTGTCCTGTTTGTGGACTTCTCTTCAAATCTAAGCTGAAATCCACCTAGAGGGAAAAGGTTTTTAAAAAAAATAAAATGTGAGCGAAAGGCTTAGTAGGACCATGAATTTAACAACATTAATTTTTAAGAAAAACTTCATTATTTGAGAAATTATCTAGAAAGTAACTTGCATGAATGAATAAATAAAAATTCGATAAAATTTTTCTTACCAAAATCATTTATCGTTCTTCCAGAAATAATATTGTTTTCTTTTCTTGGGCAAACCATATATATACCACCATCGTAATAGCCTAGCTGGGTTTTGAGACCTGCCTCCAAGGTCGCATTCTACATGACCCAATCTCTGATATGGCATCATGCCCTTAAATATATATATATATATATCTTTCTACAATAATCAAAATCTCTTTTTACCAAATATAATCATTTACATTCATTATTAGGTTTATTATGAAAATCACCTCAATTCTACCATTTATGAAATCAATCAGTAAAATTCCATTTCAACCAATCATTGAAAACATTTTTGTTAAAAATTTTTTAAGGCCAAAACGTTTAAAATTAGCTACCAAGAAAGGGGTAAAAGTCCTACCTCAATACTCATACCGATGCCCTACACCTAATCCCAGTTTGCTACACGTCAGCTCCACGAAACCATGAACAACCTTAAATGTATAATAACTAAATCTATTAGTATCTAGCTTGAGATATTCTATGTTACTAAACTATCTCATGGTGTCCTAGTGTGCCATTTAAGTTTATAAAGTCATTTTACAAGGTTAGAATCTCAATCGGGGTTCAAAACGGTGAACACGAGTAAAAAATAACAAAATCCCACTATGCTCGATCGGCCTACTGGTCGTCCTAGTTCGGTCGGCCAAACTTTTCCAAGTTTAGCCTGTTGGTCGTATAAATCTAGCCTACCGAGCACGAAGTTTGCCTTGTCGATCTAAAAAATTTTAGAAATTTCCAAACACGGGTTCTCGGCCTCCCAAGCCCAATTCTTCAATTTCAACCTGTTTTTCAATTCCTAGGCATGGACAATGATCATAGTTGATAGAAAAATATAGTATATTACTTTTTAATGCTTTAAAACAAGTTTTAAACAAAAATCTTAAAACATCTCAAAAATAGAGGAAAATAGAGAAAAATAAAAAATCTTGATTTAAATTCATTTTTTATTAAACAAAGCTTAGATTCTAGTTGTTCTAAGTTCCTCTAACCTAGATTAAAGGTTTTCTAAGCTTAAGAAAGCTTAGATTTCAAAATACCAAGAAAATTGGAAAATTTAAATGTTTTGAAATTTTGAAAATGAACCTTAGATTCAAGCTTCAAATCATGTTTTTGGTTGCTCAATTACGTTCCTGAGTCTCCAATCCACTAACCCAAAGCTTGAGATTGATTTTGATTCAAAAATTTTTGAGAGAAGAAGAGAGAGAAAGAGAGGAAGAGGGAAGAGAGAGAGGGACGCGTGAAAGAGAGGGGAAAAAGAGAGAGAGATGAGTGAAACAGAGAGAGAGGTGAGTTTAAATAAAGGAAACGGTAGGCGGTTTTACTGTGCGAAAACTATGTGCCACCCACGGTTTTATAAAACAGGTATTTTGACATTTTGTTTTGTTTCAAAATTTAAAATGACAAATAAAAATAGTTTAAGGAAATTAAAAGTCATCAAAATATTCAAAATAACATTAATTTAGAAATTTCACAAAATGATAAATTTAAGTTTAAAATACTCATTATGGCACACTAATCCATCATCTTATATTCCAATATCACTTGATAAATTTCGGGGTGTTACATCACTTTTTCAATTAGGGTCCAATTTCTTTTTGCCCAACTGATTCTAA
The DNA here is from genome assembly GCA_946598075.1 of Artocarpus hirsutus. Classification (NCBI taxonomy): domain Eukaryota; kingdom Viridiplantae; phylum Streptophyta; class Magnoliopsida; order Rosales; family Moraceae; genus Artocarpus; species Artocarpus hirsutus. The sequence goes on along the minus strand of CAMOHE010033523.1, from coordinate 8,068 downwards.
AAATTATTGCGCAATAGCAGAACTTGAAAAGTCAATCTAGGTTTTTACCAATTACTACTAAGATGTATATCTCAAACAATTAGTACTATAAGTCTAAATTTACACACACACACATATATATATTTATCTTTGTAACAAATAAAAAAGGCTACATAATTATCTACTTGAGGGGAATAAAATTAAAGGCCAGTTGGTTAAGAATTCTTTGAGATTTTATTGGTGTTCAGTCAAGAGTGCAGAATCAGTATCCAAAAGGTTCCATTATTTATTATTTATAATAATATGAGTTAGTTTTATGGCATGGTTAAAAAATTTTGAAATTATGTTACATCAAATGATTGATATTTTCCAACAAGTAAGCACTCCGGCAAGGTAGCTTCAAGTTGTCAAACATCTTCCATAGCGACAATATCACAAGCTAGCTCCGAGATTCGCGATCCCAGATGGAATCGACGTTGGATCTATAACCAGCTTCGAGATCCGCAAGGCTTATTGTCGATGCCATCATCTCTTTGCTCTTTAAGAGAGAGACAAATGCTTTTTATGCAGTACGAAAAATTTGGGTAATAGGCTATTAAATATAGAAATAGACAATTTTTTGCTATCATTAAAAAATATTCTATTTACGATATTAGTATCTATACAATGTTGGCCCCAAGGTTTCATAAAGACAATTTAAATTAGTTTTGATGATGACAAATCAATTTTTGTTAAATATAAAAGTGGCTAATCATTCTCTTGAGTTTTGCTAAGTTTGAAATTGTAGCAAATTATTTGGAGCAAAATCAAATCTCAAGTATAATCAAGGCATTATGCACTTTGACGAATAGAGAACAAGCTTTAAAAGCACAAGTTTTAGATTTTATCTCTAAATTCTTCTATGTAAAAGGGAGCAATTCATTATAAATGTTTTGGTTTATGCAAGCTAAAATTATACACACATGCATTCATGATATTTCATAAATGTGCATGAGTGTTTTCAAACTTGGAAAATTATAAGGCTTAAATATTTTCATTAAAATACTTTTATTATTTATCTTGTTTCTATCACATTTTTATAAAAACTACGCTTTAGAAACAAGTACCTAGGAGGGCCTATCTAGAAAGATCGGCTTGTCACTTACATGGGATAGAAGACTAGTTTTTTTAGCTCTCTACCAGTTTAGAAAACCAGCCTGTTGGTTAAACGTCACAGAAAGCATGTTTTTACATGCTCTTCGGTTGCTTGCTAGTCTCCCAGACTGGCCTATTGGTGGCGCTCACCGACCTATCAGCTGCCCTGAGGTAGGCCCTTGGTCAACTAACCATTGGAGCTTTTCAGGTTAGAATTTAAAATTTTGGCCCATTGGTCCAATTTTTTGGCTTGCCAGTTTGTCTGTGGTGGCTAGTTTTTTTTTACCATTAGTGCTCCATTAGCAATAGATGCATTGATCAAAAATTAATATTTAAGCCATATTTGAGTGCTAGGAGACTATATAAATATCCCTCCATTCATTGTGTTCTACATCAAGCATTCATTGCAAGCTTTCTTGTATTGTTTTGATCATAAGCATTTATTTCTTCACACACCCTTGAGCTTACATATTCTATGTTCTTCTTTAGAGTTGCTCACACTCTTCAAATAAGCTTTACTTTGGTTTTTCATCCTTGGAGAGTTTGCTTTGTGAGTGAGACCAAAATATTTACAATATCCTTTGAGAGATAGGTTTCCAAGCCCTATAATTTGGGGTTACATGGTTTTTCAATTTCCATAGAAAATTGACAGTTGTAAGAAGTTGTGGTGAGCCTCAAGTAGAATAAGTCACCCCTATTATATAAGGAATGATCATGCCGAAAAGACAGTCGTTAAAGTAGAAGAGGCCAAGTTAGGTTTTCTTGGCGATAGTAGACATAAGCATATTGTCGAACCACTATAAATAGCGTTTGCATTCCTCTAACCAAAACTCTTAAACTTTAATGCATTTATATTTTTGTTGAAGTTTATCGCAATTGCTATTGTGTGAATATATTTATTTGTGCAATTTATCTAGAAAACTTCAATAATTGTGAAAAACTTTTTAAAACCCAATTTACCTTCTCTTGGGTAGTCATTCTTAGGCTAACAATTGTTGTTAGAGCTAGAAGCTCAATCTTATTTTAAAAAAGATTTTACAATCTTGAGAATGGCTACTCAAAGTTTGCAAAATTTGAAAGGTCATTCCACAAATAGACCTCCTTTCTTTAATAAGGTTGATTACAATTATTGGAAGACTAGAATGACAATTTACTTACAATCAATTGATTATGATCTTTAGGATATTGTTGAAAATGGCCTATATAAACCTATGAAAGAAATTTTAGTTTTTAAAAGAACCCAAAGATCATAATGATGAAAAATAAAATGAAATTGTCATTAAATGCTAGACCTATTAATGTATTATATTGTGCATTAGATTGAAATGAATTTAATAGACTTACATCTTGCACCTCCGCACAAGAAATTTAGTGCACATTATAGGTCACTCATGAATTAACAAATAAAGTTAAAGAAACAAAAATTAATGATCTTCTTCATGATTATGAATGTTTAAAATGAAGGAACATGAGAGTAGTTTCAAAATGTATTCAAGGTTTATGGATATAGTTAATGGTTTAAAATCTCTTGATAGGAAATTTAAAGCAAGGGAATTAGTAAGCAAGATTATGCAATCACTCCATCCATCATGGCATGTCAAAAGAACAACTTTGGAAGAAACCAAGGATCTTTGTACTCTACTAGTGGAAAAGTTAATCTGTTCTCTAATGCTCATGAGATCACTAGGAAGCAAAATCAAGTAGAAGAAGAAGATAAGAAGAAGAAAGGGATTGCATTGAAGGCTTCTATTCCTGAAGATGAAGATGATCAAGATGACGATGACGAAAGCCTCATTGAAAAGGACTTTGAAGAACTAGCAATACTTACAAGAAAATACAAGAAATTTTATAGGAAGTTCAACTGAAACAAAGGCTCTAGAAGAAAAGAAGATAAAGGTGACAAATCAAAGAAAGATGAGGTAATATGTTATGATTGTAAGAAACCCGGTCATATAAGACTAGATTGTTCTCTTAAAAAGAAAGGTGGCAAGAAAGGAAGGAGAAAAGAGGAATTAAAGAAAGCTCTTCAAGCTACTTAGGACGAGCTTGAATCAAAAGACTCAAATGAAGAGGAACCAAGAGAAGTTGCCAATATGTGCTTCATAGATATAGATGACAATGAAGAGGTAAGTTCTTTTAACTCTTCCAATGATGAATGTGATGGTTTGATGTCATAGAATCATCTAGAGCTTTTGATGAATTACATAATGATTAAGAAAAATTAGCTCTTAAAATTCTATACTTTAAAAGAAAGTTGAAACTCTCTTAGAAGAAACTGATTTGTTGAAAAATGATAAATCTAAGGGTTATGCTTTAGTTGTTGAGAATACATCTTTAAAAGAACAAATTGATAATTTAACAAAAAATGGTTTTATTCACTAAAGGCAAGAACAACTTTGAATTAATGCTTGGTGAACAATGCTGTATTTTTAACAAAGATGATTTAGTATATAAACCACATATTGATAAAAAAAAATATTTCAAAAATTATTTGTTAAAGTATCAACTACCTATAATAACTCAAAATATATATCACTTATTGTAATCAAGATGGACATATCATATTTCATTGTTCCATCAAGAAAAATATATATTTTGGAGTCAAACAAAGATGGGCTCCCAACGCTTCTAAAAATAACACAAATGGACTCAAACTTATGTGGATACCTAAAATAAAAAATTAAATTATTTTTGTAGGTACCAAAGAAAGAGAAGATTAAGTGGTTTCTAGATAGTGAATGTTCAAAACATATAACTGGGGACCTCTCGTTTTTCTCAAACTTCATAAAGAAGAATGGAGGACAAGTCATCTTTAAAGACAACGCAATAGGAAAGATTCATGGTGTAGGTGATATCGGTAACAGTTCCTCTCCTCTTATTGAAAATGTTTTTCTAGTTGATAATTTTAAGCAAAATTTACTTAGTATTAGTCAACTGTGTGATAAAGGATAAAAGGTTACTTTTGAATCCTCTAGATGTTTGATTAAAAACGTTTGCAATGGTGAGGTTGTGTTTATTGGTGACCAAAATGAAAATGTTCGTTCAATTGATGTTGAAAAGTGTTCAAATAAAAATTAATGTCTTTCAGTTTTAAATGAAGAAATATGGCTTTGGCATAGAAGACTTGGACATGCCAGTATGCATTAACTTTCAAAAATTTCTAGAAAAGAACTTGTCCGGGATTTTCCAAAACTCCAATTTCAAAAAGATAAAATATGTGAAGCATGTCAATTTGGAAAATAAGTTAAAATTTCTTTCAAATCTATTTCCAAAATTCCTACCACTAGACCATTACAACTTTTACATATGGATTTATTTGGTCCTCATAGGACTACAAATCTAGGTGGTAAATACTATGTCTTTGTTATTGTTGATGATTTTTTAAGATTTACTTGGGTTTTTTTTAGCAGATAAAGATGATGCTTTGAAAACATTTTCAAATTTTTGTAAAAGAATACAAAATGAACAAGGCTACATGATTGCTTCAAAATAGAAGTGACCATGGTGGTGAGTTCAACAGTGATACCTTTGAATTGTTTTACAATGAAAAAGGCTATGAACATAATTTTTTGGCACCAAGAACTCCTCAACAAAATGGTGTGGTTGAAAGAAAAAATAGAGTTTTATAAGAAATGGCTAGGACTATGGTAAATAAAAATGGTTTACCAAAATATTTTTGGGCCAAAATAGTTAATACCACACGTTATGTTGTTAATAGAGTTCTTATTAGACCTAAATTGAACAAAACACCTTATGAACTTTGGAAGGATAAAAAAAAACCTAATATCAGCTATTTTAAATTTTTTGAATGTAAATGTTTTGTCTTAAACACCAATAAATTTAGGAAAATTTGATGCAAAATCCAACGTTGGTATTTTTCTTGGTTACTCTACTACTGGTAAACCTTATGGAGTTTTTGATAGAAGAACTCTAGCTGTTGAAGAATAAATGCATGTGGTATTTAATGAAACTAGCATTTTCGTCAAGAAAGTTGAGGACGATGATAATCTAGGTTTAGAACATCAAATTAAGAACTTAGAAATTGAAGATAAAGGAAATGAGGTCTAAGAGGATCCTGAATTTTCTCAAAAGATCATCTCTTAACCATCTCAACAACCACAATAAGATCAACATCAAAAGGAGCTTTCAAAAGATAAGTCTATCTCATATCCCTTACAAAAGGTTGGAGGTATCATCCCTATAAGTCAAAAAGATATTATTGTTGATAATAGCCCATCACATGGAGTGAGAACTAGATCATCATTCAAAAATGTTTGTAACAATTTAGCTTTTCTTTTTCAAATTTAACCAAAAGTTTTAAAGATACTTACGTGGTACTATGAATTTGAGATTATGGTATCTCAAAGGCATACATCTAAATTTAAGTGAGTTATCTTGATGTCGATTGGGTCGGATGCACAATCGACAAGATAAGTACAAGTGGTACGTTCATTTTCTAGGATTTTCAATAGTTTCATTCTTTACTAAGAAGCAAAACTCAGTTGCTCTATCGAACGTAGAAGCCGAATATATTTCAGTGGCTAGTTGTTGTGCACAAATACTTTGGATGAAACAAATATATTGGACCCAAGATTGCATTACGATCATGTGCATATAATGTGTGAAAACAAAAGTGCCATTAATTTGTCCAAAAATCGGGTCATGCATTCATGTACAAAACATATAGAAACTAGATGTCATTTCTTGCGTGATCATGCACAAAAGGGAGATATCATTTTAGAGTTTATATGCACAAATGAACAACTTAGTGGATATTTTTATACAACCTCTTGCACTAGATAGATTTTCACAACTTACAAGAGGTCTTGGAATTTTAGATGCCTTGGATTTAAATTTGAAGACTTGATATATTCACTCTATGTTTCCCTGATAATTTTCTCACATATGCAACTGTAATTGAATTATATGAATTTTGTTTGAAATTTCTAATGCTAGATATGTTGTTACTGTTTTTTATTTGATGGTTATACTTACGCATAATATTGATTGATATTGATTAGGTGATTTAATATGATTTTTGAACATTTTTATGGTTTTTAAATTATTTTTAAAGAACTTCTTAGACAGGGGGGCTCGGTTTAGTGCAACCGGCCTACTTGCCTAAAAAACCTGACTTATCAGTCTGTCGGGGTGTAAATCAACAGACCCATAGAGGCCATTTGTCGACCCTATTACACCCGTCATTTTACATGTAATGGTTAATAGAAGATGATTAATGACATTATGTAATTTCTTTATGAAATAATATTACTGACCATTTATTTTGAGAATTATGATAAGTGACAGACACATGGAATTGATGTGCTCGAGATGTTCATGTCATTTATAATGTCTACATGATAAATGTTTAATGTTTTGTTTTTGTATTTTTTTATATGGTACTTTGGCAAATTGAATTTTCAAGTTCGGTAGGCTAAATTATTTTTCTAGAATGGCAGGCTAATAGATTGCATCAGTAGGCCGAATCTCATAGCTTCAGCAAGCCGATCCTAGTAGTCGATAGGCCAAAGGTTGTTGATGAGTTATCAATAGAAAATCTCTAAAAAAATGTGGCATTGGTGATTATAAATTAATGGGCTGTAATTTTTGTTTGATTGGCCTATAATTATTCTTTCCTTATTTCATGTGAAGGAATATTTGACTTTTTATGGTGATTGGATTTTCATGATAAGGTTTCCTATTTTGACAAATGAAATTACGCAAGTGGACCAAATCATTGACTTCTTTCCAAATTCCTCTCCATCTACCACGAATCACTCCACCATTTAAAAAGAAAAAAAATTCTGCTGCTATTATAGAGATTGTTGACCTACCTCATCATATCGTTTTATACTTTCACGTATATTTTCTTTTTCTTCAAAAAAAAATCTCTTAATTTGTAACGCCCCCTTTTCGGACGTCACAGATGTCGTTACATTTATTCGTTACAACATAAATTGAAGCAAACTATTGTAAATAATAACGTGCATTTGAAACCATAGTTTGGAAAAGCATTCCCAGGATCTTAACATACATTTTTTTTTTTTACAAAAATACAATTTATAAGAAATTATAATTTTGCTTAATTATAATACTTTGCTTTTCCATTGACATTGTATAAATAGTTTGCTAATATTATTTAAAATTAAATGACCTTTAAAAAACAAAAGATAAAATTCTTTGAACATGTCTCGACCGGCAGGCCGAACTTTTAACTTCGACAAGCCGAACTAAACCGGCAGGCCGAAGGTCACCCATCGGCAGGCTGTCCGAGGCCTTGCAGAATGGGGTTTTCAAAAATACAAGATCGGTAGGCCGATGCTTGGCAACCGGCAGGCCGATTGGAAAACTTCGACAGTCCGACCAGTATGGTCGACAGGCCGAACCTTTAAAAAAAAATTTTGATAGCAAGTTTTAAAAACTTCAAATGCGGAAGAAAAATTTATAAAATGATAAAAACACATTCACAAAATTTATAAAAATTATTCTTAAATTATAAACATACTCAAAATCCAAAATCATAGATATTTCTTTAAAACTTCTTTCCTTGGCGTTCTTCCATTTGCAACCATCTTTCTTAGCTCACACGCCTATCATTGTCCTCCGCATACTCCATAACTTTCTTACCCTTATCTGCAACATGATGAAAAACTTGAATAAGCTAATGCTTAGTAAGTACATTGTAATTCTCACAACTTAAAAACATTTCATGAACATCATCATCATCAACTTAAAAACATTTCATGAACATCATCATCATCATCATCATCATCATAATAGTGCACTAGGCACATTTTCATAGGAACATATATTTCATTACATCATCCATATTAAAACTTATCCATTTTATCTTAAGGGGCCCAAGTGTTGCACCATAACATCATCATCATAGGCGCGCCGTCATGAGAGGAGAGGGGTTGCAAGGCCCAAACCAAACATGACATGTCCAACCTTT
>CAMOHE010033493.1:0-22130 GCA_946598075.1 Artocarpus hirsutus | reverse complement strand
CATAATATTGTCAGTACTATATGTGTGTGCACAATATGTGGGCTAGTGGGACTCATACGCGTTCCACCCCATATCTAATTATTTTAATGTTATTTCTATTTGTTTAATTATTATGATGATTCATTTATTTCTTTAACTTTTCTATTCAAACGATTTTAAAATTATCACATTTTTATTTATAAATTTCATTCTAAAACCCTATTTTTAACTAAATCTTTACTTAATTAATTTAATTAAACCACCACGTCACCTCCCGTATTCCGGGGCGTGACATGAGCTAGCAAAGGGGACCTGATAAACCTATATAGTTCAAGCTCCTGATAATTATGAAACCCAATATCCTAGATATATAATTCATTATTATCAGCTATAACGTTATTCAACTAAAAACTTAGAGCTGCACTCTTGAACTATATAGAATTACAAAGCTCGAATAGCTAAGTCTCTATGACATATCATAATGTATTGTATCATCATAGGATATCCATAATTGACTTAAGCATAAATTCTGTCTTACCTTCCTGATTGTTTTTCTCTCACGTTCCATTATCTTGCCATCGAAAAACTTACCATCCAAAGATAGTATACCATTTGGTTACACCTATGTATCCAAATGGTTGAGCATTCTAGTTTTTCAATTATAAGATAATGCATATAAGAGAATATCATCGACTCTAGAAGAAGAGTGATGGACTCTATATCTATCAATAATAAGTCTATACTATCAAGAGTTATGTCATAAACACACCGGCATGCATACCGACATAAATTGTAGAGGCCATCTTTTGGTACATCAAAAGACATAAGCCAAGGCAACGGGCCACTATTCATCTTAGACTTTTGTTTGCTTATCATACATCCAACAAATATGAACATAAAAAGGACAACCGTTTAGTATATAAATAATAAATAAACTCTTTATTGATAAAAATATCTCTAAAAACATATTACATTTTTGCTCCTTAGGGCATACACGTCTAACAATCTCCCACTTGCACTTAGTGAGTAAATATGACATATCTCGCATCCCCATAGCCTCCACATGCCTCTCAAAAACTTTCATAGTTAGTGTCTTCATGAATAGATTGGGTAAATTGTCCTCATATATGATTTTGCATACAGCAACATGCCTACCCTCAATGGAGTCTTTTATCATATGATATTTCTGATGAATATGCTTACTCTTCTTGTTAAATCTTAGTTCCTTAGCATTAGCTATCGCTGTAGTGTTATCACAATACAGTGATACCACCTTATCCATATCAGAAACTACCTCAAGATCTCCAAGGAACTTGCAGAGCCACATTGCTTCTTTCGAAGCATCACTAGCTGCCACATACTTGGCCTTCATCATTGAATCCAAAGTATAATCTTGCTTCAGGCTTCTCTAAACAATGGCATTGCTTCCAAGAGTAAACACAAAACTAGTAGTCGATATTTTCAAATCCAAACAAGTACTTGAAAATAGACAAGCATATACCAATGGTTGAAAATATGCAAGCATATACCCTCTCCTGAAAATATGCTTGATCACATCCCAATAGTTCAATCTTGGATTCGACTGAAATCGACTTAGTCTCCTAGCCGCATAACTAATATCTAGTCGCGTGTAAAGCATGGCATATATGAGACTACCCACTACAGAAGCATAAGGCACTTTCTTCATGTATTCTCTTTCTTTATCAGACTTTGGTGAATCTTTCTTAGAAAGAGTAATTCTAGACCTAGATAGTTGCCCACCTTTCTTGGAATCCTACTTTGCATACCTTTTGAGAAGTTTATCTATGTAGCCCACCTAAGACAAAGTTATCATTCAGTTCTTCCTATCCTGAAGATCAGGATACCAAAAACAAAATTAGCTTCACCCAAGTGTTTCATGTCAAACTGCTTGGTCAACCATAATTTGACTGATGACAACACCCCAATGTCATTGCCAATTATTAGAATATCATCTACATAGAGTAGTAGAAAAACCACCTTCCTATCTTTAATGTGTTTGTAAACACATGATTCGTCCGTATTTTATGCGAACCCATAAGTATTGATCACTTAATCAAATCTTATGTTCTAAGAATAGGAAGCTTGCTTAAGTTCATAAATTGACTTTAACAGCTTACAAACCTTACCCTCCCTTGCCTTGAACCCGTCTGGCTGTTTCATATATATGGACTTGTCAAGATAGCTATTTAGAAAGGCCGTCTTGATAATCATTTTCCAATTCTCATAGTCGAAGCGGCAGCTATGGACAAGAGAATGTGGAAGGACTAAAGTATGGCTACAGGCAAAAAAGTTTCCTCGTAATCGATTCCTTTGTTTTGCGTGTATCCCTTAGCTACAAGTCTAGCCTTATAGGTTTTGACTTTTCCATCCACTCCTCTCTTTCTCTTATAGATCCTATGGGTTTTATCCCTTCAGGAAGATCTACAAGTTCTCAGACCCGATTAGTCTCCATAAACTTCCTCTCTGTGTTCATGGTCTCTGTGTAGAGTTTTGAATCAACATCCTCCATAGCCTCTTCGTAAGTGTAAGGATCCTTGTCATGTCTAATTGGTTTAGCCAAAAAGGGTTCACCATTGAACATATAGCCCTCGGGTTGATGCCTGATCCTCCCACTACGCGAAAGCCACTTATGTTTTTTTTGGTTTGTTTTTCTACGCTGATTGGAATGGTTTCATTTGGAACCCCTGGAGTGATCGAATCACTCGCTAGCTCCTCAAGCACTTTGCTTCAAGGCTTAAAGTTGTCCATGTAAACTTTGCTCAAGGAAAGTTGCATTAGTTAAAACCATGACTTTATTTTCCTTTGGGTTATAGAAATAACCCCATTTAGTCCCTTTTGGATATCCGACAAATACACAAACTTCTGAATGTACTTCAAAATTTTTTGCTTCCTTAAATAGGACATGAGTCGGACATCCTTATATGTGAATATCATTTAAGGATGTCCTTTTGTCTATCCACAACTCGCGAGGAGTTTTAAGAACTAATTTTGAAGGCACATTGTTCAAAAGATAACATGTGGTTTGTAGTGCATATCCCTAAAAGGATAAGGACAATGATAAATAACTCATCATAGACTTGACCATATCCAACAAAGTCCTATTCCCCCTCTCAGCTACGCCATTTTGTTGTGGAGTGCCTGGTGTAGTCAAATGAGATAACATCCTATTCTCTAATAAGTTTCCTAAGAACATATCAGAAGGTATTCAGCACCTCGATCCGATCGAAGTGCCTTTATAGTTCTAGCTAATTGCTTTTTCACTTCAGCCCAAAACTCTTTGAACTTGTCATAAGTTTTGCTTTTGTGGTGCATTGGGTATACATACCCATACCTTGAGTAATCATTAATAAAAGTGAATAAATACTCATACCTTTCTCATGCTCGGATGTTCGTAAGACCACAAACATCACTATGTACAAGTTCTAGAACCCTTTTGGCCCTATTACCCTTAGACCCAAATGGTCTTTTGGCAATTTTAGCCTCTAAACAAGATTCACATTCTAATATAGATTCCACCTTTAAATGACTTAAAGGTCCATCCCTTACCAACCTTTGAATCCTATTTAAGTTAATATGACCTAGATGCAAATGCCAAATATAAGTCTTATTAGAGTGAGAATTTTTAAGAATTTTAGAGTTATTATCATTAACCTTAGTGTTTAGTAGTATCTCCATCTTATGCTTGATAGAATATATAGATTATTTTGCATCCATTCATCACAAATAAAAGATTTATTTTTACAAATTACTACTTTATTATTAAAAGAAACTACAAAAGAGCCTTAAATAAATAAGCTATAGAAATTAAATTCCTTTTAAGTTTTGGACATAAAAGCAATCTTGCAAAAATAAATTCCTATAATTGTTAACGTAAAGATGGACGTCTCCTGCAACTTCAGCCAACATTGAAGATTGATTGCCCATTTGAAGCATGAAGTCTTCATGCTATAGACTTCTCATTTCTTTGAACCCCTGCAAAGGAACACAAACGTAATTAGTTGATCTGAAATCTATGACCCAAGTGTCACTTGATTCCTTAACCAAACAAGTTTCAACAACCAAAAGATCACACCTACCTCCTTAAGAAAGGAAGTCCTTGCAATTTTTCTTAATGTGCAAGACCTTCTAGGAAAAAAAGCATTTGAGTTTCTTCGAGTTCTTCTTTTTCTTCTTGTTATTCTTGCCGTTTCCAGGAATAGAAGTTTCTTGTTTTTAGTCTATTGCTTCTTTCCATTCCTAGGGTTGGGATTGGAACCAGAGGTAGCTGCCGAGTTGACCTGACCACTAGAAGGAGTTTCCTTGATCAGATTTTTGAACTCCTGTAATTGCTTCATTAACTCAGTCAAGGTCATATCCCTTTTGTTGTTTAAATTAAATAAGGCTTTAAAAGGGATAAACTCCTTAGTTAGAGCCTCAAAGACCATAGTCATCTATGTTTCAGCATCAATGTCAGCTCCATTGGTTTGAGCCGCAGCAAGGTAACCCATGACCAACATTATATGCTCCTTCATAGACGTCCTCGGCCTTTGTTGGTAGTTTAAAAACTTTTGAAGTGCCCCTTGTCATTTTTTTAGGGCTAGCCTCTAAACATGTCTTTAAGATTATCCAAGATCTGCTTCATAGTCTCATAATCTTCATATTAAGCCTGCAGCACGTTATACATGCTGGCCATAACATAACAGAAAGCTTGATATTTAGCATCTTTTCAGCGATCATATGCTTGGATTTTCTCATTAATGGATTCTCCCATAGGCTTGGGAGGACATAGTGTTGTCAACACAGATTTTGGTTTCTTAAAGGATAGGATGATATTGAGGTTTCGTTTCCAATCATTAAAATTCTTACTGGTTAATTGGTTTTTGTCAAGTTTCAAAGATAAAGCGTTTTTAGACATTTTTAATCTACAATAAAGAATCATATACCAAACATAAGCAAACATACCATAATAATTTAATAAGATAACATAATCATGTAAAATATACAAATGTATTTATGTGTCAAAACCTTCAAAAAATCACAACCTTACAATAATAATTCCTAACTCAGAATTCAACAAGCTGCCTGGGGGAAACTTGCCAAATACAATTAGGAACATGGATCCCCTCCTAATTAATACATGTCATCTAGGACCCGTATGATCTAGTATATATTAATAATCATTTCTTTGGCCATTAATTTTATTAACAAAGCTCTTAGGGGAGGTTTATAATAAAATTAACATGAGTATACAACCATCGTTTCAATATTTTAATGATTTATAATGACCACATAGGATGTGCAATGATAAAGCATGCTAAAATACCTTATCCTCTTAGAGATCTAACCCAGTACATGATGAAATCCCTTCCTAGGGGTCAGAGCGATCATGTGCTACCTATGGACCAATGACAGAGGCCATAGGTCCTTTCTTAGAAAACCTTCTCCCACTTGATCTTTGAAATCAAGGTATTATTTCAAAAGACATACATGAACAATTTTTAAATGAGCGACGCTCCCTATTGTATATGACATGTTATTAACATACATGGCAAATCATATTATAATGCAGACAACCAAGCAATCATGCAAAGCTAGAGGCAAAATAATAAATAGCCGTAATATTATGGTTCCACCTTAGAGAATAGAAAATAATGACTACAAGAGATCAATTGAAACATATTATTGATTCTTCATCCTTGAATCTTCAAATTGTATCATTCTTTATTATTATCCATCTTCAAGTCTTCAATCCAGCATAGATCGAGTACTCCATATTTTCGGTCATATCTAATTTAATGTTTTTAAGAATTATCCCAAAAATAAAATCAAAACTACCTTGAAAAAATGCACCTTTTCTAAAAACTCACAGCTCTCTACTAGCATCCCGATTTGTGGAATCGGCCTGCCAATCATGACCTTTTGGCTTGCCTAACCTCACAGTTCGGCCTACCGTTTATGATAGATCGGCCTGTCAAACTTGAAAGCTTGGCTAGCCACCAAAGTCGTTAGAAGTTTTCCCCACAGATGGCCTGTCGAACCCTAGGTTTGACCTACCGGTCTGTGACCATCGGCCTATCGAACCAGACTAAGCAAAAATCACAACTTCTAGAAAATACAGTTTTTTATGTAGTATTTCAATCTTATTTTCAACAATTCAAAAACGTAAAATTAGAGATTAAGGAAATACCTATGGAATGCTTCTATCTATCTTCTAGATCCGTCTTTTCTAAATGATTATTTAATTACAAAATTCTTACAAAATTAAAATTAAATAATAATTATTAGACGATGATGATAGATTGCCATCTAATTACATGAAAAACCTAGATACACATTCTAATGTCTAAGGAACCATAACCGACACAAAGTAATTAATTAATAAATAATTAAATAGTAATTTAATTAAGTATAATTAGTTAATAAATATTCACCATATAATCCATAACAACATATAAATATATAGAAGCCCTCTAGTGTGCCAACTCTCTAAAAAATTAAATTCAAACATCGTAGAGATCAAGATCACATAATTTATATATATAGCATGATTACAAAGTCATAAATTTACAAAAAAACCATGCCTTTGATACCAATTGTTAAAAAAATTTTACGTAGTAGAAATTTAAAAATTTTTATACTAGTGTATTCTCTAAAACACAAGTTTGATATGCTATATGTATAAATCAACTAGATCTTCTTAACCTTGTTTGCTGAAAAGCTCCCACAATCTATGAAGAGAAAGACATTCCAAAAGAGCCTCAACCAACTAGTCTTCTTTGCTATTCTCTTTCAATGATCGGAGTGTGTGTGGGCACAGTATAGCTCTTCTTGGTGACTTTCCTTCTAACCAATTGAGAAATATCCATAACTACCATTCGTGATTTGTAAACAATAGTCTTCAGGGGAGTTTGAAAGACTCACAGAATAAAGTGCTCAATCTTGATCTCTCAATGAATCTAAATAACTTATGAGTCTCACTCCCTATTTATAGACGTTGGACCCAAAGTTTAATCCTTATCAAATAAGGCATCAAAAATTTGAATCTAGATCAATATCTGATAAAATCACGTAAAAACAAGTGATCAAATTATTTGTTGGTCGGTAGGCTGAATTGGTAGATCTGTCTGTCGAACTTACTCCATCGACAGGCCGAACTTGAAGACCGGCCTATTGAACTTACGATAAATGATCCTTGAGAATATTTTATTTTCCATCTGAGATTCTTTGGATAAAACCTCAGTTTTATTTCAAATAACCCAATAGAGAAGTTATCTGATTAAAATAACCATATCTAGATAATCTCTAGGAAAATAAATATTCCTGATAATCCAACAAGTTTATCTTGAATTAATTTACACAAAATTAATTCAACCGATAAAAAGATATGAATTATCTGATCCTATCGAATTTTAGCCAATCCGATAATTTAGCATAAGTCACCAATTGATTGAAAAAGCATGTCGTATAGTTACATGATTTATTATGAGCTAGCAAAGGGGACCTAATAGTCCAATATAGTTTAAGTTCCCGATAATAATGGAACCCAATCTCATAGATATGCATTTCTTAATTACCAACTGTAACACTACTCGACTGAAAGCTTAGAGCTGCACTTTCAAACTATATAAAATTATGAAGCCTAAATAGCTAAGTCTTCATGACATATTATAATGTATTGTATCCCTATAGGAGATCCATAATTGGCTTAAAGATAAACTCTATTTTACCTTTCCGATTATCTTTCTCTTACATTCCATTATCACACCATTGGAAAGCTTACCATCCGAAGACAGTATACCATTCGGTTACACCTATGTATCCAAATGGTTGAACATTCAAGTTTTCTAATTGCAGGATAATGTATATAAGAAAATATCATCGTCTCTTAAAGAGCAGTCATGGATTCCATATTTATGACTAATAAGTCTACGCTATCAAGAATCATGTCTCCAACATACTAGTATGTGTACCAACGTAAATTGTGGATGTCGGTACATCAAAAGACATAAGTCAATATAACAGGTCCACTATTCATCTTAGGCTTAAGATACAACACATATGATTATCTAAAGTGAATTGATTTGCCGAGACAGAACTATTAATTCAAATTAGTTATACTTTATGTTCCGATCTAATACATTATCACCTATGATAATGTACCAATGTTTTTATTCACAAAGTCTACCTTCGATGGCCAAAACAAACCATCTCCTACTAGGGATATAGACAACATAACAATCATTGCATGAACAAAGCATCCAACTTTATTCCCTCAATTGTAGATCTTATGAATTAGACCATCACTTTAGAATCATGTTTTTGTATAATCTGTCCATCATATACTTGATTCTAAAGGATTAGACTGATAGCCTTAGACTTTTGTTTGCTTATCATACATTCAACAAACATGAACGTAAAAAGGACAACAATTTGGCATATGAATAATAAATAAACTCTTTATTGATAAAAATGTCTCCAAAAACTTATTTTATTTTTACTCCTTAGGGCATACATGTCAACAACATATCTATGCATTTAACGAATACACGTTATTGAATTTCAAGCATATAGAAAGCATATCTTACAAGCATAAGTGCTCATTATATATAAGTGTGAATCATTCATAAACATGCATATATTAAATAAATATGACGTTGAATTATTAATATATGATCTAACATGCTTTTAAAAAGTTCTAATTGTAGTGAAAAGCTCGATTTCTCGGTAAAGAAGACTGGTGTGCTAAATGGATTACGAATTGATTGAAAAGTATTTTTCCATTTTAAATGCATTCTAAACTAATTGTTTTGCCCATTTATATATTTGAAATAGACAAATTTAATTAGAATTAAAAGTATGCAAAATGATGCATTTTGATTGATTATTGACTAGGTTATAGCAAATTGAATTACTCTTGCTTGTATTAGATTTAAGTGGCAAGCTATTGGCTAAATTTTCTTACTCGGCACTCTTTCCACATGTCAAAACCAAGAAAAAAATGGCAAAAGTCCCCAAGCAAGCTTCTCCTTTCTCTTGCCTATTTTAGACTAATTCAAATGAACTAGAATGTTCGTTTTTGCCCTTTTCTTTGTTAAGCAACTCGAAAAATGGCAAGCACTCTCTCCTCTTTTTTCTCTCCATTTTTTATGTCCTAAAGCTCAAAAAAACTTAAACAACACCATAGATATTTGAGTTATACAAGCCAGGCCAGGTTTTCACCATTTTAAGCTTAAAAATCAAGTGTTGATCTCCAATAGAGCCCTAACTTTAAGCCCTATAGGGTAACATCAATATTTACGTTTCTTGTGATGAAATAAAGTTATTTTCTGTTACATGTGGTCATAGATGTGGCAAATGTAAGCTAAGACAAATTTGAACTCAAACTAAGTTAGTTAAGTTGTTTCTTTGCACAATTGAAAATCTTGGGGAATCAGACTATTTCTTTTATTTCTATTGATCATAAGTGTTTTTTAAGTGATTTTAAATGCTCATAGATAGGTGGGAATTAGTTAGAATGTTATTTTTGAATTTATGGAAAGAAAATTCAAAACTAGAAATTTGAGTTATACAAGCCAGGCCAAGTTTTCACCATTTTAAGCTTAAAAATCAAGTGTTTTGACCTCCAATAGAGCCCTAACATTAAGCCCTTCAGGGTAACATCAATATTTATGTTTCTTATGATGAAAGAAAGTTATTTTCTATTACATATGGTTATAGATGTGGAAAATGTAAGCTAAGACAAATTTGAGCTCAAACTAAGTTAGTTAAGTTAGTTTCTTTGCACAATTGAAAATCTTGGGGAATCAAACTATTTCCTTTATTTCTATTGATCATAAGTGTTTGTTAAGTGATTTTAAATGCTTGTAGATAGGTAGGAATTAGTTAGAATGTTATTTTTGAATTTATGGAAAGAAAATGCAAAACTATGTTAAGTGGAATATCAAATTTGCACCATGCTTGATTCTTATGTATTAGGTTGTCTTTACAATATTATATGCTTCCCTTAATGATAATTAATGTTTGAAAATGTTATTTATTTATTGAAGTCCTGTTTTGGCTAAAAAAGAGGTAAAATTGTTGTGTGTTTGACATAATGTAATTTATTCTAGAAATAAACTAAAATGCATGTTTGTTGAGATGATTGAACATGAAATCACCATGTTTAATAATATGTTTAGTAGTGTAGCTTGTTATTTGGCCATAAATGTGCATTTTGACATTGTTATACTTAGCTTATTTTGTGTTTGATTTAATACAAAACCCTTATAATATGAACTTATAACCTAGATCAATGAGTTTGGTTTATGAGAAATTAAATGGTATATGGTTTTATAATGCTAGGCTTTTAGCACATCTTACCTTCTAAGAGGACTGATCTTTTCACTCAATGCAAATTGGACTCGAGGTAAGTAGAAACTACTATTTACTACATCACAAGAACTATGTCATGTATGTTTTAAGGTGCATTGATTGAATTGTCATTATTTAAGAATGATATAGATTGTTGAAAAGCATTAATGATTCATGGCGTTTACATTAGAACATGTGATATGGTCAAGTAGGCATGGGATGTGGGTGGAACCGAAGGACCCAACAAAGGGTTGTGAATACTTTGAGGTTAAAAAACCAAGATAAGAAAAGTTATAAAGACTGAGACCGAATACGGCAAAAACCTAAACTCTAATGACCAAGATGGAAACCTTACATTATTGTTACTAGATTGGCCAAATTATGATGAACAGGCTCCCAAAAGCATGGCCTATCATTATCGGTTAAGTACCACACCCTAAGGTACCCAAAAGATGAAATAATTGTTGAAAGAAAACTAATAAAATAAAATGTCTTATTGCATTCTCATTCATTGTTCATTGTTCATGCGTTAGTTTTTGCATTAATTTCTAAGATTTTATCTTATTATAGTTCTTATGATACAAGTGAGGATGTACAAGGCTAGAGGTTGACTAAGTATCCAAAGCTGCCAAACAAATATTTGTCCGTATGCCATTTTTTAGATCAGCTTTTGAAGCTTATTTAGAAACTTTGTTTTGTCAAACTTAGCAGCTCTATTATGTTTTGTAAGCAGATATACTACTAACTTTGGATGTAACAACATATTGCACATCTCGTTTTGAAATACTGTATATGTTGTAAATAAGGAAATTAGTGAAACAAAAGTTTCAAAACTCTACCATAATGAAACCAATATTTTAAGTAAGCCATAATATTTATAATGCAAATGAAAGGTTAATGCTCTTTATCCCAAGTAAATAGGCTTTCTACGAGCTTATTAGTTAGCTTGAGGAGTATTACAGTAGACATGCTAAATAGCAAACATGTTTCATTCAAACATTTTTATAAAATCAAATATTCATGATATACTTTTGAAATTTTTTATGTGACATGCTTAACATATAAATAAAAGTAAAAAATAATAAATCATGCAAAACATATTTAAAAGTATGATTTATCATCTTACGAGTAGCATAAAGCATATCAGGTAGACATTTATAACCACTAAATACTTGGCAATCAATGAATTTTACCTTAAAACATAATAAGGATATGAAGTTAAAATTTACATACATTTAGATAACACGTTAGCAATGACTCATAATTTTTTACAAAATCAAAAGACACTTTTTGTCCTATAAAACACAAATACAAATCTATTGGCAAATAAAATTTTGTAATAAATGTTCGATTGAAAGCGCATAACCCTAAAGATATTTTGAATGAAAATTAATAAAAAAATCCTAGACATTCATAACATACATATACACATCATATCAAAAAATCACAGTAAAATAAAATCATTTGATTTTAAAACATTATCAGCAATCTTACGAACGAACTGAAAACCTAAAATTCTCATATCACACTCCAATAACAAAACCTTATTTTTAATGAAATTTCATGATATCACGTGAACATAAATACTTTTAACCATAAAATAACATTGTTATAATCAAAGTAATAAATAAAATAATTTATTTTCCATATAAACATACATACATACACATTCACAACATAAAAGGGCAATTTTCTAACAAAGTTTGTCATAAAACAATATATATAAGTCATAAAAATTTAAAACCATAAAAACCTTTAACTATACCTTAAATTCTTATGTTTTCTTCAACAAATTAATACAAAGACTTACACACAAAATCACTAGAAAGAATTCTTTTTTACTTTGGCTTGAAAGAAAATAAAAGTAATGAATTCTTTATTTTGAGGATTAGAGAGATGATGAAGGCTTATGAACGTGAATTTGAGAGGGGATGAGGGAGAGAATTTTTTTTTTAGTTGGAAATTAAGAGAATGAAGAATTTGGTAGCTTAAAGGTATATTTATAAGTTTATAAGAGATAAGAGATTAGATGAGAGTAGAAAACCCTGATCCTAATCTAAGTAGGTTTCCTCTTTTTTTAAATGAGTGCAATCCTAATCTAATTAGGTTTTCCTTTTTCTATCTTTTTTTTTCCTTTTCCCTAAATATATAATTATAATACATAATTGTTTATATACAACATAATGTTTGCTCCTATGACCCCAAAAAAATATTAATTTACCATTATTCTTGTGGACAATTTTTATCATCGAGTTTCTTAACGCCATAATAAAAATGTTGCACATGTAATTATAATGACATCATAAATATAATAAAATAAGAAAATATGCAATAAAAGTCATGTCATCATCATGAATATAACTCTAGGGCATAAATAACTTTAGAGCATTATAAATATAAATTTAGAGTAAGTTGAAACTCTTTAAAAAAAAATACTTTAAGCTTATCATCATTTTTTACATAAACATCTTGAGTACATTGATCCATCATGGTTGTCACTTATGACATTATTAAACAAAAAGTTAATTTACTTAACATAAATAATAATAATAGCACTTAAAATATTACATTCTAATGTCAAATTAACATAATTGTCTGTAGAAGAAACACGATGGGCGTTACATGATCGGTCACAAAGTGCATCCACACCTTCATCTCGTCTTTCAAAGCATTTGTAAGTAAAGTGGAGGTGGCGATCTTTTTTCATTCCCCGTTGAGTTCCTAGAACACTAATGTTATTGATTACTTCATTATAATTTTGGCAAAAAGACTATAACCATCATTCTATTTCCATGTAGGAAGGCCATAATAAAAATTGATTGCTTTTTTTATCGAAGTTGATCTTACGCCCCTTAAGCATGATGGTGAAGTTGTCATGCTCGAAAGCATTAGCATAAAACTCTAGCACTAAGGGGATGATGGCGCCTTTTAGGGGCTGCACAAAGTTTTTCCATCTCCTTGCTTAAATGTTTTGCAAAATTCGAAGAGGGATGTTGATGGATGGTTCGAGTTCTATCCCCCTCTACAAAAGTAGAGCTCTCTTCTTAATGGACCTCTTATTCTGAACAAAAGCGTCTATCGACATAAAAAGATTAGCATTGAATTGCTCGGATGAAGAGGAGGGCTTGGCATGCTTAGACGGTGCTCTAGGTGCCATTTTCAGCACTATCAACCTGAGCTTCCACTAAACACAAGGGCAATCTCCAAAATAATCTCCAAACAACCTACAAACATAAATTTCCACAAAAAATAAGACAACCCAACTCCAATAACCAACTAAATCAACCCCTAAACAACCTTGGTTTCTTACAAAAATTTTTTCAAACACTTAGTGTGCGAGAAATTTCTTCAACCACAAAACATTCGCCACATAAATACAAGGTGCCCAACAATCACGATTCATTTTGTTCAACTTAATTCAATCAATAAAACACATTTCTTAATCCAAACAACACAACAATTCTTCTTAAGTAATCTATCTAATTTGCAACAAAACCCACACTTGAAGGGGAATTTGAAGATCATTCCTCAAAATTGAATGATGGAGACTTAAATGTGGGGAAATGTAGTGGCTTTGAGGTTGATTGGAGAATTGAAGTTTGTAGAGGGTGGAATTGGGAAGAATTTGGTTGGATTTGAGAATGTATGTGTTATTATTTGGGAGAAGAAAACTTTTGAAGAGAAAATGTGAAGAGTTTGGCCTAAAACTTGGGTAAAATTAGGGCCTAGGCTTTTCGCATGGCTGCGAGTGTCTAAAACACACGGTAGTATGCCTCTCAAAGGGGGGATTTTAAATCCCCATTTCTTATGGTCATGAGAAACAAATTGCAAGGCCATGTATTGGTTCTGTCATACCTTGCAGCTGCAAGGAACTTTCTCCCACAAGGGCTCAAGCCCCTGTGACTATGCTGCCTCAAATTTTTTGGTTTTTGTTGGATTCATTTTTTTTTATTTGTACCATATATATATATATAGTTTTTATTTTCATTTTATTTTTTGATTAATAATAAATCATTACAATAAGCAAAAGAAAAATAAGAAAATAAAACAAAATAAACCAAAAGTAAGGAAAAGAAAATAGAAATACTTAGGTTGCCACACAAGAAGCGCTTTGTATGCCGCCGTTAGCTCAATCTTGCCACATTGTCACCTGGGGTCAATGAGGAAAGTATAATCCACCACTTTAACTTTTCTCCCAAATAGTGTTTAAGTCTTTGTCCATTACCTCGAAATGCTTGATCATCAACACGTTCCACTTCAATAGCACCAAATGGTGAGACGCACTTGATGGTGAATGGCCCCGACCATCTTGACTTCAAATTTCCAAAAAAAAGCTTTAATTAGGAATTGAAAAGATGCACCCTTTAGCCCTACATGATCATTTCCCATCTCACAATGTTTTGGTCATGCCACCACCTAGTCTTCTCCTTGTAGAGTCTTGCACTCTCATAGCCTTATTCTGAAATTCTTAAAGTTCATTGAGTTGTAATAATATTTGCTCACTAGAAGCCTTGAAATCAAAATTGAGCTTCTTGATTGCCCAAAATGCATGGTGTTCAACTCAACCAATAGGTGGCATGCCTTCCCAAACACCAATCAATTAGGAGACATTCCGAGAGCTGTTTTGAAGGCCGTACAATATGCCCATAGGGCATTGTCAAACTTTTGTTCCCAATCTTTCCAGTTTGTGTGCATTGTCTTCTCAAGAATTTGCTTCACTTCTCAATTAGAAACTTTGGCTTACCCATTCATTTGAGGGTGGTAAGTAAGAGTAAGTTTATACGTGACACCATATTTAGCCAAGAGAGAATTAAACATCTTGTTGCAAAATGGTACCTTTCATCACTAATGATGGCACGAGGAGAGCCGAACCAAGTTGAAATATTCTTATGGAGGAACTTCATAACCAAAATTGCATCATTTGTTTATGTGGAAATTGATTCAATCCATTTAGAAACATAATCCACCACCAATGGAATATAAGTTTGGCCCAAGGAT
This sequence comes from Artocarpus hirsutus, assembly GCA_946598075.1. Lineage (NCBI taxonomy): Eukaryota > Viridiplantae > Streptophyta > Magnoliopsida > Rosales > Moraceae > Artocarpus > Artocarpus hirsutus. The sequence goes on along the minus strand of CAMOHE010033493.1, from coordinate 6,803 downwards.
GGGGAGAAAGGTCCCATGAAATTGATCCCCCAAATATAAAAAACTTCAACTTCAAGTATCACATTAAGAGGCATCTCGTGGTGCTTCAAAATAGTTTCAATTTTTTGGCAACGATCATAAGACTTGACAAAAATGTAACCATCCCAAAAAAGAGTTGGCCAATAAAACCCAGATTGAAGAACCTTTGCTGCCATTTGGTTAGCCCCAAAATGCCCCCCATAAGGTGAAGGCTGACCTGTTGAAGAACACTATTAAATTCCTCATGTAGAATGCATCTCTACACAACTTGATCTTGACACTTCTTAAGTAAGAAAGGATCATCCCAAAAACAATTCTTTATGTCATGCAAGAATTTCTTCTTTTGGTGGTAAGTAAGGTCCCGAGGTAATTCATTGCAAGATATATAATTGAAATATCTGAAAACCATGGTAATCAAACCTTAATACAAGAAAGTTGTCATTTAGGAATTCACTTTGGATAGGAGTGTCATCATCCTTAAACTCATGCTCAAGTCAAGAGTGATGATCAAATACCATATTTTCACTGCCTTTCTTGTCATGTATCTCTATGTCAAACTCTTGTAACAAAAGAGTCTACCATAGTAATTGGGTTTGGCATCTTTTTTAGCAAAAAGATGGTGTAGCAGCATGATCGGTAAAAACAATTATCTTGGATCCAATGATATAGGACCAAAACTTGTCGCAAGCATACAATATCACCAACATCTCCTTTTCAATAATGGTGTAATTTTGTTGAGCTTTATTAATAGTGTAGCTTACATAGTAAATGGCCTGGAAAATCTTGTCTTGTCTTTGCTCAAGGACCTATCCAACTGCAAAGTCACTAGCATCACACATGACTTGAAATGGTTCATTCCAATTAGGTGCCACCATTACCGATGTCGATGTCAACCTTTCTTTTATGAATTAAAAGGCCTTCAAACACTCACCATTAGAGTCAAACAAGGCATCCTACTTCAAAAGAATGCAAAGAGGCTTGACAATCATGGAGAAATCCTTAATGAGACACCTATAAAAACTGCATGCCCAAGAAAACTTTGAATTTCATTGACATTTGTTAGAGGAGGAAGCTTTTCAATCTTTAAAATCTTTGTCCAATCTACTTCAATGCCTTTAGAAGAGATTCTCTAACTCAAAACAATTCCCTCTTGTACTATAAAGTGACATTTTTTCCAATTAATCATCACATTCTTTTTGTCACAACGTTCTAATACAAGATAAAGATTACGTAGAATGCTTTGAAAGCATTGCACAACCTAAAGGTATCCTTTAGAAGGCAAACGTACCATATGGGCAAGTAAAAATAGTCTTCTCCTAGTCCTTGAGAGCAATATCAATTTGGTTGTATCCCAAATAGCCATCAAGGAAGCAATACTAAGAGTAACTGGCCAAGTGATTCAATATTTTGTCAATAAAGGGAAGTAGGAAGTGAACTTTCTTGTGGCTTTTATCAACTTTTGATAGTCAAGATAACCATCCTAGCGGGAATCAACTCATTGTTTTTATTTTCCACTACCATCATACCACCTTACTTCAGAAAAACTTGTATAGGGCTTACCCATGAACCATCAAAAATGGCATAAATAATACCGGCATTCAACAAATTAAGAACTTCAAATCTCACAACCTCTTTCATTGCCAAAACAACCTTCATTGGTGCTCCACCGTTGGCTTATAATCTTCTTCCATAAGGATCTTGTGCATGCAAATGGTGGGGCTTATTCCCTTAATATTGGAGATGGACCATCCTAAAGCGGATTTGTGCTTCCGCAAAACATTAAGTAGCTTGTCTTCCTCATCTTTGGTTAAAAATGTAGAGATGATCATCGAGAAAGTAGAATTTTTTCCTAAAAAACATAATGGAGATGATTGAGTAAGGGCTTCAACTCTTGTCCAACTTGAGAATTAGAGAGCTTCACCTCTTCAAACAAATCTTCTTTTGTTGGGGTAGGATTTCACACTCTTCACTTCCTCCAAAGGGAGTTCCTTTAATGCTAATACTTCACTTTTTTTGCTTGAAAGGCTTGTTAAGTGATCTTCCAAAGGGTCATGAGTTGCCACTTCATTCATAAGTTCCTTGACACACTCATTAATAACATCAATCTAGAAGCAATTAGAGGACTCATCCAAGAACTTCATTGAGTTGTAGATATTGAATTGAACTTCTTTAAGAATCAATGTAGCTTGATGAACATCAATGAGAGCACATTCGATCGCTAGAAATGGTTCCCCAAGTATTAACAAAACCTCATGATCCTCTTCCATATCCAAAATAACAAAGGCAACATGGAAGATAAACTTGTCTACCTTGACCAACACGTCTTTGATTATCTCTTTTGGATAGGTAAGGGGTTTATTGGCAAGTTGTAAAGTGATCTTTGTAGACTTGACTTCACCAATTCCTAATTTTTGGAATACTGAGAGAGGCAAAAGATTAATACTGGCCCCAAGGTCGCACAAAGCTTTCTCAAATGTTGAGCCTCCAATAACACAAGGTATGGTGAAACTTCCCAGTTCCTTTAACTTTTATGGAAGCTTGTGTTCGAGAATGGTGTCACATTCCTCGGTAAGATTCACAATTTCATGATCCTCCAATCTCCTCTTCTTCAACATCATCTGATCATGAACTTGACATAATTCGGCAGTTGTTATAGAGCATTAGCAAATGGGATGTTGATGTGATCTTCTTGAAAATGTCCAAGAACTTGGAGAATTGTGCATCCAATTTCTTTTCTTGGAATCTTTGGGAAAATGGAAGCAATGGGGTAATAATTGAAGGGTTATTTGGAAAAGAAATAGACTTTGGCTTCGTGCTCTCTTTTGGCAGCTCAACTTCTTGACTTGATGATGGCTTAGATAGGAGGAATTAGCATTATCTTCTTAAAACTTGGACCTTTGAGCATCCTTACCAGTCCTAAGAATGACAGCCTTGCAATGCTCCTTAGGATTAGTTTCCGTATAGCTAGGAAACTTCCCCAACGATTGGCCCTTAATAGAATTGGCAAGTTGCCCTCTTTGTACCCCAACATTCTTCATTGTTGCTTCTATGTTATTTGCATTGTGTCTTAGTTGTATCAAGTCTTGCCTCATCCTTGTCAAACCTTGCCCTTGTTTCCACAACAAAAGTACTCATAAGATCTTTTATTGATAGTTTCTTTGCCACCACATTTTAATTAAACCCCGAGGGAGGTTGCAAGACGATTCTAATGTTACCATAGGAGAAATTCTTATGATTACGAAGTCCTGAATGGTAATGTGTAGGTAAGTTGTTGGCTCAATGATTAAAATTCTGGTTGTTCATGTATTGAAATTGCACTTGGTCATTTCCTTTTCTAGTATAAGAGGCACTTGCAACCATCGTTGAATGTTTACTTGATGAAGCTTCTCTAGTAGTTAAAGTTGAGATTTGGTTATTCAAAGTTGAGACTTGAGCCGAAAAGGCTACTATTGGATCAACTTCATGAAAACGTGCACATCTCTTCAAATTTGATCTCTTATTTGGCCCTTTATAGTTGTTGGAGGCCATTTTTTCCAAAAGAATATGATCTCCAACTATTGTTTTAGACAATTAAGTTCCGTCAACCACTGCATCAACAATAGTCCTCTTATGCATATTCAATCCATTACGAAACAAGTGAATTTGGAACCAATCATGGTATCCATATTGAGGGCACTTTTGAATGAGATCCTTGAAACGCTCCTATGCTTCATAAAAGGGATCAAAGTCCAATTATAAGGATTGTGCAATCTCATTTTGCAATTGAGAAGTCTTCTATGGATGGAAGAACTTTATTAAAAACTTTTGCGCTAAGTCCTCCCAAGCAGCAACACTCCCAGATGGCAAACTTGTAAGCCAACGATGCACCTTTGTCCCTAAGTGAGAATGGGAACAAGTGCAACTAAATCACATCCTTCGACACACCATCATTATGCCATAAATCAACAATAACATAGCAGGGTGCACATTTGGATCCTCATATGCCAATCCCCCATATTGGTTTAGTTTTGGTCACCTTCTGCCATAGCTTGAGGTCTACTTTGTCTTTCTCTTCTCAACACATAAAGAGTCCTTTCAATTTTTGGATCAAGATGGAGAATTTCTAAGCTTTGCACTCTTTGCATCAACTAAAAAAAAATGAGGCCACTAACAAACAAATTAAACTAAAGGAAGGCACAGTAAAAGTCTAAATTAAAATTGAAGCACTCAAGGTACAATAGCAATAAAATCAAAGTAATTTCAATCCCTGACTGTTAGACATGTATGCCCTAAAGAGTAAAATAGTGTAATATGTTTTTGGAGATATTTTATCAATAAAAAATTTAGTTATTGTTCATATACCAAATGTTGTCTTCTTTACGTTCATACTTGTTGAATGTATGATAAACAAATAAAAGTCTAAGACTGCCAGTGTAAGCCTTTAAGAATAGACATATGATGGACAGATTATGCAAAAGACATGATTCTAAAGGTGATGGTCTAAATTATAAGTTCTGCAATAGAGGGAATAAAGTTGGGTGCTTGATTCATGCTAAGATTATTATGTTGTCGACATCCACAATAGGAGATGAATTGACTTAGCCATTAGAGTAGGACTCCATGAGTAGAAACATTGGTACATTATAATAGGTAACGATGTATTGGCTTAGGTCATAAAGTGGAATTGATTTAGATTAATAATTCTGTCTATGCAAATCAATTCACTTTAGACAATCATATGTATTGTATCCTAAGCCCTAAATGACTAAAGTGTGATGCCCCCTTACAGACGTGATAGATGTCGTTACATTCATTCTTGTTAACATTATTTAAGATAGACCATTTAAATAATGTAAAGTTTACTATACATATCCAGGATCCATGCTTAATTTTTTTTAAATACAAATATTTCAGAACCCTTTTATATTTGTTAAAATAGCTTACCAATGCCAATTTAATAAAACCATGAATTGGATAAAATTCAAACAATTTAAAAATCTATTTTAAATAGTACGGTAGTCAAACTTCGAACATCGACAAGCCGAACATGACCAATAGTCCGAACATCAACTACCGGCGGACCATTCGAGGCTCTACAAAATTATGGTTTTAAAAAACACTTGGTTTGGCCGACCGATATAGGGTAATCGACAGCTGTTGGATTTTGTTGGATTTTATGATTTAAATATGCAGCGAAAAATTAAAAATTAATTCCCACAAAATCCTCGCAGGATCCATGCAATTCGATTAGATTGATAATAAAGTCATGGAATCTTACTAGGATGACAAAACGGGCAAGATTCTAGAAGGGAGAGAGCGGGTTCACTCCGGTGACACCTTAACTTGAGCTTTTAGTTATCAAAATCGGCTTCAGACATTGTTACTTAGAGCAATGTCCTCTGCAGGTATCCACACGAACAGACTCTCTCAAAAACGAAGTGTGCTAGCACCCTCTTTTGCGTTAAATGACTCTCTCTAATTTTTAGGGTTTTAATGTCTTTTGCCTTTTAGAATGAGAGAACGTCTTTTCTCTTCTTAATTCGACTAAACATCCTAAAACAGATATATATATATATATTGACTTCAAGATAGAGTCAGATTTTAACTAGAGTAAACTGTAATTCGAATATGATTCAGAGAATCTAGATAATGTCTGTAATTCGAATATGATTTAGAACATTTAGATAATATCAGTAATTCGAATATGATTCAGATAATCTAGATAATATCAGATTCAATGAAACTAGACATATCTAGTACATCGACTCTAGACATTATCAGGTTCATCGAACCTAGACACAGTTAACCCAAAATTTGTTCTTGGTCTGTTCTAAGTGTGCGACCTTGTAGGTTCACATAACGTTGGTAGTGGGCTTGAAATTCTGTTTCTGGCCCATAAATCATAAGTGGCCTCTAGCAAGACATTATGATTACCTAAGTTATGCGAATGTCAATAATCAGACATAACCTAATCCACAATAAGTATTAAAGTCCTTTTGTCTCTAGATACCTTGATTGAACATCAGGCATGGTTTATGTTATCCTTATACTATTCAATCATATTATTTCTCGATCTTAAGTAGAGTGATATTGATAACCCTTATCAATTCATTCCAGTATGGCCATACATTTTTCTTCAATCTAACTTATCGAGGGGCCCATATATATCTTTCTCATAATGAATGGGGGACAAATTCCTTCTTAATTATTCATATTCCTCACATGATTTAGTCTATATCCAACAACAATCTATTCCATCATCCTGTTAAAGAAAATATTAGATTGTGTCAAAATATAGAACTTGTCATGTAGGAAACCATGGTGATTTCAAGTCAGAGGACTAGGATAATACTATTGTGATGAGAATCACTTATGACAATTATCCATGCAGTATTCTCATAGTGGGTCAATCCAATACATCATTTCTTAAATTTGTATCTATGAGTTGACTTAGTATCTCATACATATGATTAGTAAAACATAATCATCAGTCAAACTTCATACTAGTCTTCATTCATCATTATCCCAATAATAATGACCAACTAGGGATAATTTAGAATATAATTCAATTTTCACCTAAGAGTTTTACTATCAAGTCACATACTTGATGACCTTAGGTAGAAATAACTATTCATAGAATTAGAATAAAAAACAATAATGAAAATGCCTCTTTATTAATAAAATGCAAAAGTAATGAAATCAATATGTAGTCATTACATAATTGGCCTAGGGCACATCACTAACAATCTCCCACTTGCACTAGGCCCAATCAATATTGTATCTAATACCCATTGACCTAGTATGAC
>CAMOHE010033482.1:392-22782 GCA_946598075.1 Artocarpus hirsutus | reverse complement strand
TTTTATGATAATTTTTAAAGTTTGTTTTTACATGTTGTTTTCTCATGAAAACTCTTGTTGCAACAAGAAAGTTTAACGAATGTTTCAATGATAAGGTATGTTGAAAGTATATCTATATATATATATCACTTAATTAAGCGTTGCACACCCTATGTTTATGTTTATGATGTCCCGAAGGTTGGACTTGTCATGTTTGGTTTGGGATTAGCTACCCCTCTCTTCTCATGACGGCGCGCCTATGATGATGATGTTTATGGTGCAATACTTGGGCCCCAAAGATAAAATGAATGAAGTTTTTAATATGGATAATGATGATAAAAGATATGTTCTATATAAAACTGTGCCAACTGCACTATTATGTTAATGATGATTATGTTTACAATGTTTCATAAAGATTTTCATAAAATGTTTATGTTGTAAGATAGGAAAGTGTACTTACTAAGCTTTTGCTTACTTAGTTTATAATCATGTTGCAGATAAAGATAAGAGGACCATGGAATAGGTGGAGGGCGAGGACGGGCATGTAGGCTATGAACGATGGATCAGAAACGAAAAAACGCCAAGAAAGAATAATTTTTTGAACTATGTTTTTATTTCTTTAAATGCTATAATTTCTGCACTATTAAGTAAAAAGACTTGTTTTACATTTATTTTGATTTTTCAAAAGTTCAGACTACCGAATTATTTAAACAGATTTTAAAGTTTTTTTTGAAATTTTATTTGAGTTATGGTTTTGTTAATTTGGCATTGATAAACTATGAAAAAAAAAAAGATTTGAAATATTTGGAATATTTTTTTTAAAAAAAAAATTTGTATGCATGGATCCTGAGATATGTTTATCAAATTGTGTCTAAATTTAAATGGTTTATTTTATCAATAATGATAACAAGGATGAAAGTAACGATTATTGTGACGTCTATAAGGGGGCGTTACACTTCCTCTTCTTTTTCGGTTTCAACTTCTTGGTGATCCTAACTATTCTCTTCAATAGTCTTAAATGTTCATTTAGAAGAACTTGAACCATCCCTTTTTGATTTATAAGGAAATATATATGTTCAAAAAATGATGCATTCCTAGATTCTATTATTGTGCTCTTTTAAAACTCAAGGTTTTTAGATTCATACACAAGGAACCGACATGTACTATTGTTGTGAACATAACCAATGAAGATGCAATCAACCGTTTTAGGACTTATTCTTTTCTTTTTTCATGTAGGTACCATTTCCTTTGTAAGACACCCCCACACTCTCAAGTATTCGTAGGAAAGCTTTCAACCTTTCCACAATTCATAAGGGGTCTTTTCTTCTTTCTTTTGGGGTACCTTATTTAAAAGGTAATTAGCCAATAAAATGGCTTCCCTTCATAAGTTCTATGGCAATCCAGAACTTATCAGCATCGTATTCATCATATCCTTCAAGGTACAATTTTTGCATTTTATCACACCATTTGATTGAGGTGAATAGGGTGGCGTAACCTCATGAATAATGCCATGTTGTGCACAAATTTTACTAAATGGTTTTACATATTCACCACTATGGCCACTTCTTACCATCTTAATTTTTTTATTAAGTTGGTTTTTAACTTCTTGCTTAAAGAAAGTAAATTTCTTTATAACTTTATCTTTGCTTTCAAGCAAATATACATAAAATTATTTTGTGCTATGATCTATGAATGTGACAAACTATTTATTAACACCTCTAGTTTGAACAAATTTTTAGTCACAAACATTGCCATGTATCAAATCAAGTAGCTAAGTATTTCTCTTAATCGTTTGAAATAAAGATCTTGTTAGTTTTACCTCTACACATGTTTCACACTTATGTTTGGAATCAATCTTACACGTGGATATGTGATACAATTTAATTAGTCTACGCAAAATATCATAATTAACATGACCTAGTCTACCATTCTATAAATTAGAAGACTTAAGCATATATATGGAAGACTTTTTATTTTTATTGATGGAATAGGGCTTAACACCCATTACATTCATTTCCACATCCCATCTTTCACGTAACCTTTTCCCACAAACATTCCATGTTTGGACAAAACTATTTTATTAGCCTTGAAGGCCATCTTGAAGCCATATGAACTCAGCAGAGTTCCAAAAATGAGATTCTTCCAAAGATTAGGCACATACAATATATTTTGCAACTTGACTTCCTTGCCTAATGTCATTTTCAGAAATACCATCCATTGGCCCTCGATCTCAAATGTAGCAGAGTTGCCCATATATAGCTCTCCAGAATCTAACAATATAAGTTTAGTAAAGGTAGCTCTATCATAGCAAACATGGTGTATGGCCCCAGTATCTAGCCACCACTGCTTCGGGTTTGAGTCCACCATGTTGACTTCAAAGACCATGGCATAAAAAATGATGCCTAACACTTCTTGTGTGATGGTGTCCAGCATATTGGCCTCTTTCTTCTTGCTCCTCTTCGGCAATCTACAATCCACCGATTTGTGACCCATCGTGTCACAATTGAAACACTTCCCTTGGAATTTCTGTTTCTTTGAAATTCCTTCCTTAGGTCCTAACTTGAACTCTGACTTATTTTTCTTATTCTTAGAGCTTTTATCATTCTCCACCAATTTGCCTCGTTAACAAACTTATTAGAGAGCTTTTTCTCAGATCCTCTATTGTCATCCTCAATATGAAGTCGAACAATAAGATCTTCAATGCTCATGTCCTTATACTTGTGCTTTAGATAGCTCTTGAAGTCATTCCACACAGGAGGTAGCATCTCTATAATTGCAGCTACCTGGAAAGACTTGCTAATTACCATTCCTTTTGCACGAATTTCATGAATGAGTAATTATAGTTCTTAAACTTGACTAATTACAGTCTTAGAATCCACCATTCTATAGTTCATGAACCATCCAACTATGAACTTTTTAGCACTAGCATCTTCTATTTTATACTTATGGTCTAAAGACTCTCACACTTCTTTGGCCTTTTTCGGACTATACATGTTATAAAGTGCATCAATCAAGCCATTCAGGATATAGTTCTTGCACAAAAAGCTAGAATGCTTCCACGCTTCAACATCAAGTAAAGTCTGAGCATCTATTTCATTCTTACTAACAGTAGGAGGATCCTCTTTCAAGAATCTCGCAAGATTCAGTGTTTTCAAATAGAACAACACCTTTTGCTGCCAAGTTTTGAAATTCAATCTACTAAATTTCTCAGGTTTCTCGTTGTGGTTCATAGGAACCAAAACCAACACTGACAAAGGTTGCATCGAGGTCAAGACATGAACCTGAGGAAACAGTATCGATATCTCAGAAGTACTTCTAGTTGGAATATTCTCAGTTATAACAACATTCATGTTATCATCCATTTCTAAAAAAACCAAAGTTCAAGTTTTAGAATTTATTCCAAAAATAAATTCACCTTTTTCTTAATTAATTAAGACCGGTTACAATTAAATTACAAAAAGTTCAACCAGATGTAATAATATTACCAAACATTTAAAACTAAATGAAAATAGCAAGTCAAAATCAAGGAACAAGCAAGTAAATGTAAAATTAAAACATACATGTAAAGTAAGTTATATTAAAAAGGTATCAATATTGTAACTAAATCATCATATTAATTAGAAACTGAAATATTTTTTTTTTTTATCTTATTTGGGAAAATGAAAAGGCAACACAAAATAGGAGTCTAAAGTAAACGTGCACCAAAATTTTATATAACATACAATAAAAAGTTCAAACGTTTCAAAAGCATAAATACACACAAATGTATATTAACTACTAGCAAAATAAAATGTCTAAGAAGTAGATAATTTATAATCAATCAGCTAATGAGCAACTAAATAATGAAAATGCATGTGAACAACCGAAAGGTCCAAATAATCAATTGTCAATCTAATATTTTCCTTTAACTTTCCTACATTCACTTATCCGTAAAGACACCACCCATAATCAACTTTCATCAACAAAAAGAAAGCTTATATATTGGATAAAAACTAAAGTGGTGCAAACATTTTCAAACAGTCACATATAAACCAAACGTATATTTAACGAGAGCCAATAAACAAACAGTAGTAAAATATTAATGCAGAAGATTTATAAACCAAATATTAATAATTATGTTTCAAATGAATTTTCTCTAGCAAACCTGTCCGTCTCTAAGAGAAATTCTGTTTTAAGATTGTTAGCAAAATAGGAAATAAACAATGAACATGTGCAATATAAAGGGAAGAAAGGAAAGAATACTACTATGAAATTAGAAACAAAATATTACAACCAAGATTCAACCTTCAAATGGAGACCGAATCTCAATTGGAATGAAAATGGCAGTAGAGGCACACGTAGCTCGCGCTTTTCTTAAAATAGATTCGTCCTTTCCAGTTGTGCACGAGGATTTGATGGACGTCTATCTCTTAAGATATAACGACAAACAACAATGATCTAAGCATGCTCAAACACCGCCTCTAGCAAACTTGAAAAACGTCTTCTTCTATCACCAAAAAAGCCTATTAAACTTCTGGACAAACTTTGAAAACAAAGAAAACTTTGTGTGTGCAAAATTCTTGTATCAATGTGTATGTCAAAAATGTGGAGGAGAGCTTTATTTATAGGCTCAAGATCATGGATATTATAATCCAAATTATAATGAGGTTTTATTCAGATTTTATGAACATAATGGCTCCAGTTGTAACCCTCTATTTGATGATAATGGTTTTCATAATCTCTCGTTAAACTATTAGTTGTAACCCTCTATTTCTAAGGATTATGATGCTCATAATCTCCCATTAAGCCATACATTTGAATGTTACAACATGAGGTTTATGACCTCTATTAACCTCCACTAATGAGCATCAATTTCTCATTCACTAGATTACCTTTTTTCTAACAGATAGATCCAGGTAACGAGAATAAGAATCAACAAAATGAACAGTCACTATAACCATTAGAAGAGAGAACATGATATGGACTCCACAAGTCAGAATGCGCAAGTTCAAGTGGTTTGTTATAAACAGTAGTAAAATGAGAAAAGGGAAGTTTATGAAGCCTGCCAAGATAGCAAGCTAAACAAATGGAATATAGCTGTTTATTAATGGTGTTAAGATGCCAAGCACTTATACGTATTGGCTGTATAACTTGTTCAGAAGGATGGTCAACTTTATTATGCCAAATGTCAAACAAAGACAAACTAGAAATTATAGAAGATTGAACAGTGTTTAGAGACAGATTACAATTGACAGCTAGGATTTGAGGTACAAAAACAAATTTAGACTTGGAGAGATATAGCACCATAGCAGTAGCAAAACTGAGAAGAACCTTGCTTGAACTTCTGAAGATTGATTTGAAAAGGGAGCAAAAACATAAAGTCCATCTTTAAGTTACCTTTCTAGAAGTACTGCCTTGGATGCAAGATTCTTGAAAAAGGAAACAAAAGGGTGAAACTCAATATAGACCTGATTATCTTTGGCAAATTTGGACACACTAAGAAAAGTTTTGGCAATTTGAGGTAGATGAAGTAATTGATTAAAATATAATGACTTCGATGCAATAAATGGTGAAGAAAATTTAAAATGACCATTATGTTTAATAGAGAGACCCTTACCATCTCCTATATGCACTTGAGCGGGACCAAGGAATTCAGACTTAGCCAACAGATTGGAAGAGTCAGCTGTGATGTGATTTGTTGCCCCAGAATCAAGGTATCACTCAGCCGGTGCACTTATGAATCAAGTTACCCTTCTAGAAGTATTGCCTTGGATGTAAGATTCTTGAAAAAGCAAACAAAAGGGTGAAACTCAAAGTAGACCAGATTGTCTTGGGCAAATTTCGACACACTAAGAAAATTTTTGGCAATCTGAGGTAGATCAAGTAATTTATTAAGTTATAATGACTTAGATGCAATAAATGGTGAAGAAAATTTAAAATGGCCGTTATGTTTTATAGAGAGACCCTTACCATCTCCTATGTGCACTTGAGCAGGACCAAAGAATTCAGACTTAGTCAACAGATTGGAAGAGTCAACTGTGATGTGAATTGTTGCCCCATGATCAAGGTACCACTCAGCCGGTGCACTTGTGTTAGGATACCACTGCAGATCGTAGATATTCTCAAGCGTGGCAAGCATAACTGACATAGGAGACTCATCAAAAAATGCACTAAAATCTTCAGTAGGAAAGAGAGATAAAGTAGGCTGAGAGGCCAACTGGAATTGAGCCAAATTACCCTACAAACGACCTCTAGAGAACAGATGATTGGTCAAATCGTAGTAGCACTGCATTACAACGTGGCCATTTTTCCCACACAACTGACATTGGATTTTATTGGGAGGAAAAACACCTTGACCACCATTCCTTCCTTTGCTACCTGTAAATCCACAGAAGGGAGAAAATTCACTATGAGATAAGGGATTACTAGGAGGAATTGACTAGGAAATGAACTTTTCTTCCTAGTGTTAGCAACATTTGCAGATTACGAATCAAGACTCTTGAAAGACTTCTCAATACAAACTTCTTGAGCATACAAAAGATATCCATTGTTCTCAGCAGCATATGGATCCAAACGAGTACCGACTGAAACATGTTTCATACTCAAACGGAAGACCATCAAGAATGGCATCAACATGATCCTTTACATCAACATGACTCACAAGTGTCAACATATTGACATAACTACGAATGTTCAAGAGAAACTCATTGTTAAACAAAGAACCCTTAACGAATATTTTTGAAGTTTTCTATACTGTGTTACCATGGCTTGAATCTGCATCGTAAAGTATACCTCAATCGTATTCCAGCAAAAACAAAATTGAAAACAAAAACTAACAACCAAGAGAGGATTGATTGATTCTGTTGATCCTAATCCAAAAACTCTAAATTGATTCTACCAACAAGTCGATTAGCTTGAGAGAGAAACTTCACCGGTGGAATGAAAGTGACAGAAAGAAAGTTTTGAAGGCAATGACCAAGAATAGTAGCCAAAACTTGCTTTTCTCTAGACCAGAAAATTGTTCTAATCAAGCTTGGATGAAATTGAATGAGGAAAAGAGGCGGGAATGAAAAGAGAAATACTAGAATAACTAGCTCCATCGGTTATGGCTGATTCCAGCGAGATTGTCATTGCCATTGTCGCTGTCAGCACTGGAACCGATCGTTGCTCTGATGCCATGTTAACTTTCAACAAGAATTCAAAGATAGAGAGAGAGAGAGAGAGACAATCTTAGTGAGAGAAAATATCAGTTTCTCGTTATGACTGTATTACTTTGGAGTTGGTCAAATACAAATGTATTGGTAACAGACTTCTTAAGTAATTGGATTCTAGCCACAGTTTGACACGTGTACACACAATAATAAACTCGTATTTGCAGTCTGTTATAAAAATAATTACCCTTAACAATGACCACCTTGTTTCTATAAACTTTAATTAGGATTTAATTTAAAAATTAGCCCACAACTATAGCTCGTGTAACAACGAGCCTCCTGGTGTTCAAAACGAAATATTCATTAACTCTTCACCATACACTATCCTTAATAAATGATGGCTTCTTAAAAACCGTCGTGTTAAGCAGGAGAAACACGTAGGGAGTATGCGTAAAACACAAAAACCATCGTGGTAGTAAAAAGAAGATTCCACAACAGTTTTTTGTAAAAACCATCGTAGTAGGGGCATATTATACAACGGTTTTTATTAAAAATCGTTGTGAAAAATGGGCAGCAAAAATTAAAAAGCCTGTCATTATCACAATCAGTGAAATTTTAAAAGGCCCGCTCTCTCTCTTTCTAATTCAAATTAGTACTCAAACTTAACTTTTTTATTTCTAAACCCAGTCCTACCTCTCTCTCTAATCCTCAAATCCTCTCTTTCTACTACCACCGTCGCCATTGTCGTCTTTACCTTGACCAAACGTTCTATCATTAGCCTCGAGACCTCCACAACCTATGAGCTCATCACCATCCCTAGTTTGTGAAGGTTCTTCTCTTTAAGTGTCTTCTTTTTGAGCTCATCGTCTCTATGACCCCACCGTCGCCCACATCTGACCACAGTTTGGTAACATTTTGTTTCTTTTTTTATTGTTTGGTTCTTTTAAAAAAAAATTTAGTTACATAGTTTTAGTTTTAATTATTTAAGGTTTGTTTAAATTAATTAGTTTTAGTTGCTTAGTTCTAATTTTAGTTTTAGCATTAATTACTTTCTATGCACTTGTGTATGTGTTTGTATATGTGATACTAACTACATGTTTGTTGAACTCTCTAAGTGTTTTTCTCTTTAAGCTCATTACCTTCATGACCCCGCTATTGCCCGCCTCCAACCGCCATTTGATAGCTTTCTATTTCTTTTTTTAATGTCTAGTTTTTTTAATTTTAAGTTATATTGTTTTAGTTTTAGTTATTTTATGGTTTGTGTGAACTAATTTGTTCTAGTTGTTTAGTTCTAATTTTAGTTTTTGTTTTAATTACTTTCTATGTATTTGTATATGTGTTTGCATATGTGATGCTCACTACACGTTTGATGAAAATCCTCTATGACCATCATAGTAATTATTTATATTTTTTGTTGCTCAAAACTCACTGGCAACTACTTAAGGTTTGTGTGAATTAATTATTTTTAGTTATATAGTTTGCTAGTTAGTTTGTAACTTAGTTTTGTTAGTTTTAGTTTTTGTTATTTTTGTGTTCTTTATATTAACATTTATTATTTAGTTAATGATTGTATACATGTTTGTGTGAATTGCAATCTATTTGTGTTTGTATATATATTTTTGTAAATTATTTAGGTTTTAGTCTTAGTTTTAGCATTGTTAGTATATGTTTGTATGAATTATTATTTAGGCATGGTCGCTTAGGTATATGTAGTAGGGTAGTATATGATTTTGAAAAAAATTTTATAGTTCAATTGAAAAAAATTTTATAGTTCAATGTAAATATATGATTTTGCAATCAGGGCCTTATATTAGTAGATAACATATAGGACTGGCGATCCTGTGAAAAATTAGAAATTTTGGTAATTTTTTTTTTTGTTGATGACTAATCATCCATGACGGTTTTTACTAAAAAACGTCGTGAAAACTATACCTTACATGACGGTTTTACCAAAAACCATCATGGAAGGTAGAAAACAACCAAGATAATATGATGGCTTTTATTGAAAACTATCGTGTGATCTACACATTCCACGCGGTTTTTTCTCAAGACTGTCGTGGTAGCCTCTTATAGAACACGCTTAATACTCACCATTAGCAGCATTCCATGACTGTAAAAAATCATCATGAAAAGTCTCTTTGGTACCACAACGGATGATTTTATGATGGTTTTTGACCGCCGTGAATGCTTTACACAACGGTTTTAAACCGTCATATAATCATCAATTTTTAGTAGTGCGTTATGTTATGATTTTAAGATGAGTTAACATGTGTCATACAAAGAATAAGAGTTTATTAGACAATTTAGTATATAATTAATTTGGTAGCCTCTTATAATGAAGTTTTACAAAAATAAAAGGAGAGTTTATTAATTTTCAAAACTTTTTAGGACTTTTCAATTTATTTTCTTAAATAATTAGAAGTTTCAAATAAAATAAAATTTTGACTTTATATTAGCATTAGACATAATAAAGTTATCAAAATTAGCCCTTTATTATGTGCCATATACTAACTATGTGTTAATTTTGGTTGAGAATGTAATGACTAAAAAAATCTAAAAATTAATAATTATAATTAAGTAAAGATTTTTCTATAACTATGCCATTGAGTTCATACGGAAATATAAGTTTAGAACTTATAAGTTTTGGTTCCAATAAGAATTACAAGAAATATTCATAAAAGAGCACAACAATCTAAGAAAATAATTGATTTTAGATAAGTTAATATAATTTTTTTAACAATTTGAGCAAGACTTCAGCCTGATAGTTAAGCATTAGATTAATTACATTATACAAAACTCAAGAATTTAAGCCAGGGGTTTTCTTGAAGAAAAAAACTCGAACAATTAATGTAGAGATTCAACTATAATTTCTACACTTTTATAATTAAAGTGCATTCAGTAGTATACAACACTATTAAGCATTAGAAGGATATTTTCTTGCAAATTCTTTGAGATTAGGAAACCTTTAACCTTAAAGTTAAAGACGAATAAAACTTATAACAAAGAACCTTAGATTTAATAAGTTAGAACCTCAAGTGTGAGTACTATGTTAAAGGTGTATATATAGACACGTTAATGTAGTTAAACAAAACTAGTAAGCTCTTATTTAATGTCAAGAGTTTATTATTAGTGAAATTGATAAATTAACATTTCAAGCACTAAGAACCTTGTCAATTTCAATAGGGTGAGAAAATCCTAGAATTTAATAATGTAATTTACATATTTAAATCAAGGATTTTCCTAGAAGCATCATGTATGAATTTTTATGACTAAGGGATTTGTAGAATTAATATAAATATTTCAAAATTCTATAGTAAATTTTAAAGTTAAATTTATTAATTTTTATGATTTAATAATTTGGTTGATAAATTTTACCGTGACTCAAGGTGGAAGAAATTTTAATCTATATGTTACTTGAGAATGTAAATTACAAGAATTTTCAAGTACAATATAGTGCTGGTAGTGCACCGAGAAACACTCTAAAGTATATTAATTCCTTAATTGCTAATTAATTTAAAATTAGAGCTATGTGAGTAATAGTATCGACAAAAAATAGTGGCATTGTTAAAAACTGTCATTATTGAGTCTAAATACTGAAAAAGTCAAGTTTAAATTTTTATTAAGCCTAAAATAAATTTCTAGACTCATCGCAAGCAAAATCGATACACTATTAAACTTATATCGATATTGGTTTATATTGTGGTTGGTGTGTCACAGTATTTAAAAAATAGGAGAAGACCTATCAGGTATTAAAATTTCTTAGTCAGCTAAGTTAGTCATTGCTGACAGTATAAATATTATCTGCTTAAGATATAACTTGCAATAATAAATTTGAGACAAGAATCCCTTAAATCATGCTAAGCATTTATGATGATTGCACTTGTGCAATCAAGAGAACAAAACTCACACTTCACACCACCTTTGGATTTGCACCATACTTAGGGAATTCTAAGCCAAGTTCAAGCTTCATTAGATCACTTAAGGAACTAATTAAGCTTGAATTAGATGGAGTAATTAGATTAAGCATAGGTCTATAAATATGTGACCAAGCCAATGATCACAATTTTCCTTCATTTCCTCCCCCATTTCATCTTCCTTACCCATGTATTCCAAGATGGTTTCAAGAGAAGTTTTCTTCTCTTTTCCTCTCCTATTTTCCTTATTCACCCATGCATACCAAGAGCTCCCAAGAGAAAAAACTTTGCTACCAATTTCCTTTCCAAAGCCTAACTCAAATCATACTATATCCCAAACTATTTCCCCAATATTTTCATACCATAAAATTTAGCTCCAACATAAGAAGAAGAAGGAGGAGGAGGAGAAAGAGGAGGTTTTAGAGTATTGGACTAAGGTAACTTCTACATTTTTCTTTCCATTTTTCCTAGCAAAGAAAAGAAAACATTTTACTTAGATAGCCTTGGTATGAAGACCAAAACAAAGCTAGATTTTCATATGGTTAAGTTGTGATTTAGTGTTGACAAAAAGAGGAAAAAGAGGAGTTAGTGGCTTAAGATCACCCACCAAAAGTCATCATCAAGGGTAAGAAATGTAAACTTTTCCTTAAATTTTGTAAGGTTAAAGTTTACAACATTATAAGAGATTGGATGATTGGGTAAGGAAATAGTTTGTAATATTTATATGTTGGTTAGTTTAGTTTATGCATGTATGGGATGTAAAAAGTTAGTGTTTCCAAGTTATGATTATATTTTTGTAAGTTTTGGTTTGTGGAAAAATTTTTAGCAAACTTTGAACGCATGAATGGAAGCCTTAAAGTCGTTTTTAAAATTTTTGTCGATCGTAGAACTTTTAGTTTTTGATGGTTTGAACAAAACCCTGTGACTAAGCAAAAACATAGTCTTAACTCTAAATAGGCTTTTTAAGCAGTTTTTATAAATTGCTCAAAACAGTCCCAAAAATTGCATTAAGACAGTCCCAAAACTGCCTAAAGTAGTTTGTGAAAAAACCACCAAAACAGTTTTAGTGTGCTAGAAATATTTTGATGTTTTCATATCATTTTAGGCCTAAATTTCATGTTTCGGTATGAAAGTTTTAGATTTTGACAAAATGAACAATTTTGTGAAGAAATGTTTTTCAAAATCTGCCTTTAAAATATAGTTATGGGCAGTATTCCAAAACTATCTAAAAACTATATTTTTTAGCAAAAAATAGATATTAAGTTTCGGGTCGTTTTGAGACTAAGTTATAATTTTTGCCGAACATGAAAGTTTTAGTTTGTAGTAAAATAAAGAACTTTTATGAAGAAAGTTTTGTAAAAATCTGCTTTTAAAATAGACTTTAATTGGGATTTATAAAAACAGTCAAAACTTTTTAATCAATAAAATTTGCAAAGCTTAACTGGGAGATAATTATGTCAAAAATGGTAATCGAGACTTTAAAATGAGCATGAAAACTATTGAGACACCTATTTAAAACAAGCAATTTTTATGGAGGCAAAGATTTAATAGAAAAACTACTTTTAACGTAGAATTTCACATTAATTTTCCAAAACTAACCAAAAAAGTACTTTTCGATGTCATTTTTATAAACAAAGATCGTATAACTATAAAATCCTATTTTTCCACAAAACATGAAATTACAATGCTCTAAATAGATAATATAAGCCGAAGATTTAATGGGTTATTAATTTTGGACATTATTATATAGAGATTTTTTTTCAAAACTTTAAGTTAAATGGATGAAATTTTTAAGGATAAATTTTCATAGTTTTCAAATTGATAATAAAACAACTATCATAAAAAACATGATCTGCTAGAGTCCTAGTATCACGATACTAGGCACTGGTCTAATGCTCGTTTTAGTCTAAAAGGTCACTCGGATCATAATTTCGACAATATAACGTATAGGACATTATAGGATCATTTTTGGGCTTAATGAGCTTAGAACCAATTATGAGACCATTAAATGAATTAAGAACATGATTAGTTAGAACTAAGTTCATGAATTATGAATTTAGGAATTGTCTAACTTAGTGGATTGAAGTTATAAAGATTTAGTGATGAAAGATAATTAATTATTTCTTTTAAATTAATTAAGTATCAACTTTGATATTAACTAATGACAAGTAAGGAAAATTTAAATATTATGAGGATTTAATAAAATAATTAATCCTTGTAATAGGAATAGTGACTTTTATGATCCTTTGGTAAAAAGAATTATGATCTAAATGAATGATCAAATTCGTATGATAATGCTAAACAATTAAAATAACATAAAATAGATTTTTCTCATACACTCTCAATGGGTGTTTTATATAGAATTGATTCCTATAGAGGATAAGGAACTCAGAGCTAATAAAGAAATCTACTACAAGAAAACAAGTAAGTAGGACACCTACGGTATGAATAGTTTTAAATAAAATGTTTTCATATGATTTCTAAAATTATGAAATGCATGTTCGGTGATATGTCCGCCATAATTCTATTAGAACATATGTATACTTATTTAAGATATGATGTGTTAGCATCTTTTTATGTGATGAATGATGTGTGATGTATACTCTATTAAAATATACTCTTTACTAACTTTTAGTTAAGCATGTTTTTAGTATTGGTGTATAGTGCTATGTAGTAACATGTCATACTACATACACATAATAAGACAAGTGAAGCTAAATAAAATAAGTTAAAGGTGTCGTACCAACTTCTCGACCTATAGTGAGGCTTAAGTTTTAAAAGATCATGATATTGCTAGGACTTTGTAAATCCTAACTTCTTGATAATCGTAATACAATTTATGATCTTGGTGTCGTTAGGGACCTTGCAAACCCACTTTCCAAAGATCGCATGCAACTAATACTATCACCTGGGCCTAATCAATAAGTTAAGATGAAGTTTAAATAATTAAGTAAAAAACGAGTCAATAAGCAAGCGTAAAATAACCATGCATCGTTTTATTAAATGATCTTCAAATTGTTTTGCGAGTTGAACTTCCTACTTGCTGAGTGAAAGCTCATTTAAGTGTGTTCATGCTATAGATAAGGAACCTACCAGCATCACTTGATTGGGTAGTGGTGAGCAGCGGGCAATTGTTGGAGATATGAATGGATACTACTCATGCAAAAAAGTATTTTTCACATTATGTTATCCTTTATAAAATTTTGTATGTGTAAAAAATTAAGTAGTATCATGTAATGAGCTTTAAAGACAAGGTTGTAGTCATTTAACCTCAGATTTTTAAAAGAAAAAAAAAAGAAAAGAATTTAAAATTTCAACAAGAAATATATATATATATATATGTATATAGATGTTGTAACAAAAAATGCAACAAATATAGGTAAATTTTCTAATAAGAAGATAGAGCTATTAATTGATTTTAGAAATGTTTTTAAAGTATCATTTTAAATAAAGAAAAATATTCAAAGAATAATTTTTAGGAAAGTTATCACACTAGTTTTAAAATGTTAAGTTTTAATAAGTTATTGTTATATTAGTTTTTAAAAGAATAAGTCTCAAGAAATTATATACGTTTAAAATTTATTCAAAATAAAAAAATTATGATTATGTTTTAAAAAATTTCGTGAATCTAAGCACCTTATGTTTAAATATGTTTAAGTATTAAGATTATATAGGTAAGCAACGGTCACATAAGTAGGGTCGTTACAAAGAATCTTAACATAAATATTTTTTAAAAATAGAGGGAGCTAGGGTGATAATTAGTGGAATAGCTCTAAGCTTTTAGTGGAATAGCATTAGAGTTGATAATTATAAAACATATTTATGGAATATTGTATTTTCTAATTATAGCAGCTTAATCTATATATGTCAATCGGGACCCCTTGCTAGCTCATAAGAAATCCTGTAACGATATAGCCTGTTTTTGCTACGTACTAGTAACTTATGCCAAATTATTAGTTAGCTACAATTCGAGTTAATTGAATTTAATAATTCATGTTAATTTATTGGTTGAATTAATTCAAGATAAACATGTTAAATTATTTGGATAATATTTTATTTGAATGGGTTCATCTATATATGACTATTTTAATCAGATTACTTTTTTATTGGGTTATTTGAATTGAAATTGAGGCTTTATAAGGATACCTGGGTCAAATAAAATAGGATTTATCCAATTGGTTTAGATTGGATCAATTAGATCAACTTGAGGAGTTTGAATTTGGTTCAAACTCTAGGATCAAGATAGCGCGGTTGACTGCACCTTTGTATCACAGTCAACCGCGACAGTTAAAGTCAAAAACACGTTTAGGCATTTTTCAGTTAGAAGTTGATCCAAACTCGAATTTTGATGCCTAATTTGAGGTTTAACCTTAAATTTGACCACTATAAATAGGGGTGAGTTTTCTTTGTTATTTAGATCATTTTATAAGCATAGGTGAGTATTCTAGTGAGAGAAACTCTAAAACTCTCTGAGAGTTGTTGTTTAAGATTAAGAACTTTAGCTCTAGGTATTCTCAAGTGGATGGAAAAAGAGTCACTGGGGGGAAAGATGTAAGACGTGCAACCACCTGCACTCCAATCGTAGATAGAGAATAGCAAAGAAGACTAGTTGCTTGTAGCTCTTTTGGAACGTTATTCTCTACATAGATTCCTGCTACTTTTTAGTTCATAGAAGAGGTTAGCATGATCTATTATTAATTTATGTATTTAGCATGTCAAACTTATGTTTTAGAAAATACTCTAATTTAAAATTTAAAAAAATTCTACTGTATACTATTTTTAACGATTAGTATCGGAGCCTAGTTTTTACATTGATTTTATGGGTTTGTGATCATGCTACATACATGAATTATGTGATCTTATTTTCTCCTATGCTTAAATTTAGATTTTTAGAGAGTTGGCACTCTAGGGTTTCTATATAATTAAATTTTGTCATTAGATTATGTAATGAATATTTAATTAATTATGGTTGATTAAATTTTTATTTAATTGTTTTATTCATTAATTAGTTTTTGTTGGTTATGGTTCCTTAGAGGTTAGAATGTGTATTTAGATTTTTCATGTAATTAGATGGCGGTCTATCATCACCGTCTAGGATTTATTATTTTAATTTAATTTGTAAAATTTGTGTTAAAATAATTATTCAAAGAGAAGACGGATCTAAAAGATAGAGATGATAGGAGTTCTATTGTTTTTTCTGTGTTTATAAGTTTTTATGTTTTTGAATCGCTAAAAATAAAATTAAATATGTTTTTTACATTATTTCTAGAAAAATGCTTGTTGAACTCGACTGGCAGGCCGATGGTTGTAGACTAGTAAGCCGATTTGAAAGTTCCACAGGTTGGCAACAGGGCAGAACAGTTTTTAGATAAGGTTTGTTTTTCAGTGTAATTTTTATTTTGTTTTTTAGACAATTCTGAGTCATATGAAATTTTATGATGACAAAAAAAAAAATAGCCGTTTGATCTATGTAAGATTGAAGAATAGAAGGCAGATGTAACATGAACAAGGATACAAGATGCAGAATCGATAAAATGTTTCGATTGATCTTTTGTAATCTTTGTTTTCATTTCTCAAGGATGGAACCATAATATTACAGCAATTTATTATTTTGCTTGTGGCATTGCATATTGCTTTGCTTGTCTACATTATAATATGATTTACCATGTATGTTGATAACATGCCATGTAGAATAGAGAGTGTCGCTCATTAAAAATTGCTCATGTATGTTAACATAAAACCTTGACTTTTAAAATATTGAGTGGAAGAAGGTCTTTAAAGAAAGGACCTATGGCCTCCATCATTGGTCCATAAATAGTACATGGTGGTTATGACCCCTAGGAAGGGATTTCATCATCTACCAGGTTGGATCTTTAAAGGGATAAATTTATTTTAGCATGATTTATCATTGTATACTCTTAGGCGGCGATTTTAAGTCATGGATAAAATACTTGAAATGATAGTTATACACTAAAGATTAATTTTGTTATTAATTTCCCCTAGAAGCTCTGTTAATGAAATTAATGGCCAAAGAAAATGATTATTAGTATATGTTAGATCAGACGGGTCTTAGATGGCATATACTAATCGATAACGATCTGTGTTCCTAATTGAATTTTGTAAGTCTCCTCTAGGCGGCTTGTTGGATTCTGAGTTGGGAATTATCGTTATAAGGTTGGGATATTTTCGAGCTTTTGACACATAAACACAATTATATGTTTACTTGTTTATGTTATCTTACAAAACTGTTATGGAATATTTGGTTATATTTAGTATATGAATCTTTATTGTAGACTAAAATGTCAAAAAACACTTTATCATTGATACTCGATAAGAACATGGTAATTGACAAAAATTATAATGATTGAAAAAAGAACCTGAATATCGTCATTTCCTTTGAGAAACTAAAATTTATGCTGACAACATAGTGTCCTCCTAAACCTACCAGGGATTCCATAAATGAGCAAATCCAAGCATATGGTCACTGAAAATATGCTAACAATTAGGCCTGCTATTACATTATGACTAGCATGAATAATGTGCTACAGGCTCAATATGAAGATTATGAGACTACTAAGTAGATATTGGATAATCTTGAAGACATGTTTAGAGGCCAAGCCCTAAAAAAAGGGCAAGAGGCTCTTTCAAAACTCTTAAACTACAAACAAAGAGTAGGGACTCCTGTGAAGGAGTATATGATGTTAGTCATAGGTTACCACTCTAAGGTTTAAAAACATGAAGCTGAAATTGATGCTAAGTTATAGATGACTTGGTCTTTGAGACTCTATCAAAAGAGTTCATCTAGTGCACAGCTTTATATAATCTAAGCAATAGATAGGATGTGACCTTGATTACGCTGATGAAGTAGTTATAGGAGTTCAAAAATCTGATCAGGAAACTCCTATTGGTGGTGAGACTAACTTGGCGGCTACATCTGGTTCCAATCCTAATCCACGGAATGAAAAGAAGCAGAGAGCTAAAAACGGGAAGTCTTCTATTTTGGCAAAAGGCAAGGACAAGAAGAGGAAAAAAAAAAAGAATCCTCAGAAGCTAAAGTGCTTTTTCTATGAGAGAGTTGGGTACATTAAGAAGAATTATAAGGACTTTCTTTCTCGAGGAGGTAAGTGTAAACTTCTGGCTATTGAAACTTGTTTAGTTGAGAAATCAAGTGACACTTAGGTCATAGATTCTAGAACAACTGATCATTTTTGTGTTTCTTTGTAGGGGTTTAAGGAAACGAGAAGTCTACTCTATGAGGACTTCATGTTACGCATGGGTGATGGATCATTGGTGTCGGCTAAAGCAGTGGGAGACATCTATCTTTACTTTGATAATTATAGGATTTTTAATTTTGAATGATTGTTTTTTATGTTTCTAAACTTAAAAGGAATTTTACTTCTATAGCTTGTTCATTTAAAGACTTTTGTTTAATATGTTTTAATAATTAAGTGTTAATTCATAAAATAAATCTTTTATCTGTGATGGATGGGTGCAAAACAATCTAAATTTTATCAAACCTAAGATGGACTCACTGTTGAATACTGAGGTTAATAATAACTCTAAAAGACTTAAAACTTATCACTCTAATAAGTCTTATCTTTGGCATTTGTGATTAGGTCATATTAGCCTGAATAGGATTCAAAGATTGGTAAGGGATAGACTTTTAAGTCACTTAGAGGTGGAATCTATACCACAATATGAATATTGTTTGAAGGGCAAAATGACCAAAAAACCATTGAAGTCTAAGAGCAATAGGGCTGATGAGGTTCTAGAGCTTATGCATAGTGATGTTTATGGTCCTATAAACATTAAGGCATGCGGAGGGTATAAGTACTTCGTCATTTTTATTGATGATTACTCAAGATATGAATATGTGTACCTAATGCATCAAAAAAGTGAAACTTTTGATAAGTTCAAAAAGTTTTGGGCTAAAGCAAAGAAGCAATTGGGTAAACCCATAAAGACACTTCGATCCAATCAAGGTGGAGAATATGTATTTGATGAGTATATAGGACACTTACTGGAAAATAGGATCTTATATTATTTGACTATGTCGGGAACTCCACTGCAAAATGGCATAGCTAAGAGAAGAAATAGGTCTTTGTTAGACATGGTAAGGTCCATAATGAGTTATTCAACATTATCATTATCCTTTTGAGGATATGCACTATAAATCGCATGTTATTTTTTGAACAATGTGCCTTCAAAATGGGTTCCCAAAACTCCTCACGAGTTGTGGATAGGTAGGAAGATATCTTTAAACCATATTCACATATGGGGATGTTTGGTACAAGGAAGTGAATAAGTTGGAAGCACGTTCAAAAGTTTGCATATTTGCAAGATATCCACAGGGACTAACGGGTGTTATTTCTATAACCTGAAAGAAAATAAAGTCATGGTTTCAACAAATGCAACATTCCTTGAGAAAAGTTACATGAATGACTTAAGCCTCAAAGTAAAGTGGTACTCGAGGAGTTTAGCGAGTGATTCGATACTCTAGGGGTTTTGGTTGAAACCAATCTAATCAATGTAGAAAAACCAATAGAACAACAACCTAAAGGGCTTTGGTGTAGTAGGAGAATCGAGCGTCAACCTGAGAGATATATGTTCAATGGTAAAGTTTACTTAACTGAACCAGTTAAACATGATAGGGATCCTTACACTTACATAGAAGCTATAGAGGATGTTGATTCAAAGTTTTAGACAAAGGTATAGACACTAAACTGAAATCTATAGAGACTAATTAAGTTTGAGAACTTGTGGATCTTTGGTAAAAACCATAGTGTGTAAATAGATCTACAAAAGAAAAAGAGGACCAGATGGGAAAGTCGAATCATATAAGGCTAGACTGGTGGTAAAGGGATACACACAAAAGAAAAGAATCGATTATAAGAAAACTTTTTCACCTGTAGTCACACTTAAGTCCATTTGCATTTTCTTGTTCATAGCTACTGCTCTTAACTAAGAGATTTGACAAATGGATGCCAAGATGGCTTTTTTGAATAGCTATCTTGATGAGTCCATATATATGGCACAACCAGACAGGTTCAAGGCTAACGGTTAAGAGAGCAAGGTCTATAAGCTTCTAAAGTCAATTTATGGACTTAAGTAGGCTTTCCGTTCTTGGAACATAAGATTTGATTAAGTGATCAAGACTTATAGGTTCGAACAAAATGTGGATGAACCATGTATCTATAAACATATTAAGGATGGGAAGGTGGTTTTTCTACTGCTCTATATAGATGACATTCTGCTAATTGACAATGATGTTGGGGCATTATCATTAGTCAAATTATGGTTGACCAAGTAGTTTGACATGAAGGAATTTGATGAAGCTAATTATGTTCTAGATATCTAAATCTTTCGTGATAGAAAGAATAAAATGATAGCTTTATACCAAGTAGCATACATAGATAAAATTCTTGATAAGTATGCAATGTAGAATTCCAAGAAAGGTAGGCAACCATCTAGGTCTAGAATTACTATTTCTAAGAACGACTCTCCAAAGTCTGATGAACAAAAAAAATACATAAAGAATGTGCCTTATGCTTCAGCAGTGGGTAGTCTCATGTATGCAATGTTGCACACAATCAGACATTTTTAGGTGGTTGGGATAATAGGTCGATATCAATCAAATCTAGGACCAAACCACTAGGTTGCGATCAAGCATATTTTCAAGTAAATGAGAAGGACTAAAGGTTATATGCTAGTATATTCAGATGAGGATCTAACACCTCTAGGATACACTGATTCAGATTTTCAATCCTATTTGAATTTGAGAAAATTGACTTCTGGTTCAATGTTTGCTCTTGGTGAAGGCACCATTGTTTAGAGAAGTGTCAAGCAAGATTGCTCTTCAGATTCAATGATAGAGGCTGAGTATATGGCAGGTAGTGATATTTTGAAAGAAACAATGTGGTTTTGAAAGTTCTTTAGGGATCTTGAAGTAATTTCTAGTATTGAGAAGGTGGCATCGATGTATTGTGATAACACTGCATCGATAGCTAATGCTAAGGAACCAAGATTTTACAAGAAGAGTAAGCATATTCATTAGAAGTATTATGTGATAAAGGACATCATTGAGGCTAGGCATGTTACAGTATGTCAAATCACATTTGAGGACAATTTAGCTAATCCTTTCATGAAGACACTAACTGTGAGAGTCTTCGAGAATCATGTGGAGGCCATGGGAATACAAGATAGGTCATATTTACTCACTTAGTGTAAGTGGAAGATTGTTAGATAGTGCTCAAAGGAATAAAATATTGTAATATGTTTTTGGAGACATTATATCAATGAAGAATTTATTTATTATTCATAAACCAAATGTTTTCCTCTTTATGTTTATTTCTATTGAATGCATGACAAGTAAACAAAAGACTATGACTATCAGTCTAAACCTTTAAGAATTGTGCATATGATGAACAGATTATGTAGAAGATATAAATCTTAAAAGTAATAGTCTAAATCATAATATCCACAATCAAGAGAATAAAATTGGGCACTTTATTCATGCTAAGATTGTTATGTTGTCTACATCCCTAATAAAAGATGTCTTATCTTGGTCATCAGAGTGGGACTCTATGAGTAGAAACATTGGTACATTGTCATAGGTGACAATGTGTTGGATTGAGACAAAAAGTTGAATTGATTTAGTTAATAATTCTGTATGTTCAAAGCAATACACTTTAGACAATCATATATGTTGTATCTTAATTCTGAAATGACTAATGGGCTCGTATTCTTGACTTATATCTTTTGATTTACTAAAGGATGGCATCTTGATTTAATGATGGCTCATATACTAGTTGTTGGAGGCATGATTCCTTATTTACGTAGACTTGTTATTCATATATTCGAAATCCATAGCTCCTTTTGTAGAGTTAATGATATTTTCTTATATGCATTATCCTATCATTCAAAGACTAAAGCATTCAACTATTTGAATACATAGGTGTAACCAATGGTAAAATATCTATGGAATGTAAGATAAAAATAATCCAAAAGATAAAATGAAATTTATTCTTAAACTGATTATGAATATCCTATGGAGATGTGACACATTATGATATAATGGTTAGCTTGTTGGAGCTTTGTGTTGGAAAAATAATACGCAGCGGAATTTTAAAAATTTTAAATCAGAGTATTTTCCAAAACACAAGTTTGACATGCTATATGTATAAATTAACCTGATCATATTGACCTCGTATGCGCCGAAAAGCTCCCGAATTCTGTGTAGAGAAGTAACGTTCCAGAAGAGCCTCAACCAACTGGTCTTCTTTGCTATTCTCTATCCACGATCAGAGTGAGTGTGGGCTTACACATACAGCTCTTCCTCAAGATGACTCTCCTTCCAACCAATTGAGA
>CAMOHE010033481.1:1493-11696 GCA_946598075.1 Artocarpus hirsutus | reverse complement strand
CTCGAGAAGGAAATAAGAACCTCTTAAGGGAGGTTTGAGGTTCGAACCCGAGGGACGCGAAAGAAATCCCTGAGGTGCCAGAGGGCCCCAGAGGGGACAGTACGGATGAGTGGGCGGCACGGGAACGGTTCACCAATAAGTGCCACAAGTTCAAGGGCCCCGCAAGGTGGGTCCTATGGAGGCTTGAGGTGGGGCCCACGCCGTACGCCACAAAGATAAAGTCTATGAAGACCAATCAGGTCTAGAAGCTTGTGAACCTTCCCCATGGGGTAAAACCCATAGGATATAAGTGGGTCTACAAGAGAAAGAGAGGAGCAGATGGGAAAGTTAAAACCTATAAGGCTAGACAAGTCGCAAAAGGATACATGCAAAAGGAAAAAATCGATTAGAAGAAAACCTTTTCACTTGTAGCCATGTTTAAGTCCATTCGTATTTTCTTATCCATTGCTGCCGCTCTTGACTACGAGATTTGTGAATGGATGTCAGGATAGCCTTTTTAAATGGCTATCTTGATGAGACCATATATATGGTACAACTAGACAAGTTTAAAGCTAAGGGTCAAGAGAATTAGTTCTGTAAACTGCTAAAGTCAATTTATAGACTTAAGCAACCTTCTTGTTCTTGAAACATAAGATTTGATCAAGTGATCAAAACTTATGGGTTCGAACAAAACATAGACGAACCATATATTTACAAACACATTGAGGATGGGAAGGTGGTTTCTCTTCTGCTCTATGTAGATGACATTCTGCTTATTAACAATGACATTGGGGCATTGCCATCAGTCAAATTATAGTTTACCAATCAATTTGACGTGAAAGACTTAGGTGAAGCTAATTATGTTCTAGGTATCTAAATCTTTTGAAATAGGAAGAACAAAATGGTAGCTTTATCCCAAGCTACCTACATATATTAAATTCTTGAGAAGTATGCAATGTAGAATTTTAAGAAGGGTGGGCAACCATCTAGGTTTGGAACTACTCTTTCTAAGAAAGACTCTTCAAAGCCTAATGAAGAAAGAGAATACATAAAGAAGGTGCCTTATGCTTCGGTAGTAGGTAGTCTAATGTATTCTATGCTTTATACATGACTTGACATTTGTTATGAGGTCGAGATAGTGAGTCGATTTCAGTCAGTTCTAGGACCAAACCATTAGGTTGCGGTCAAGTATATTTTCAAGTACCTGAGAAAGATTGGAGGTTATACACTAGTGTATTCTGTGAGGATCTAACACTTCTTAGATACACTGACTTAGATTTTCAATCTTATCTGGATTTGAGAAGATTGACTTTAGGATCCATGTTTACTTTGGGAGTAGGCGCCATTATTTGAAGAAGTGTCAAGTAAGATTGCACTTTGGATTCAACAATACAAGCTGAGTATATGGTAGTTAGTGAAGCTTCGAAAGAAACTATGTAGCTCCGCAAGTTCCTTAGGATCTTGAGGTAGTTCTTGGTATGAATAAATTGATGCCATATTGTGATTACACTATAGTGATATCTAACACTAAGGAACTAAGATTTCACAAGAAGAGTAAACATAGATGTTAGAAGTATCATGTGATAAAGGACTTCGTTGAGGGTAGATATGTTGTAGTATGCAAGATCGCGTCCAAGGAAAATATAGCTGATCCTATCATGAAGACACTACCAAGGAGGGTTTTTGAGAAGCACGTAGAGGCTATGGGATGCAAAGCATGTCATATTTACTAGGTGCCCTAAGGATTAAATAATATAATAAGTTTTTAGAGACATTTAATCAATAAAGAATTTATTTATTATTCATATATGAAAAATTGCCTTCTTTATATTCATTTCTATTGAATGTATGATAAGCAAACAAAAGACTGAGATTGTAAGTCTAACCCTTTAAAATCATGCATATAATGGACAAATTATACGAAAGGCATTAATCTTAAAAGAGATAGTCTAAATGATAAGGTCCACATATGAGAGAATAAAGTTGAGCGCTTCGTTCATGTTAAGATTGTTATGTTATCTACATCCCTAACGAAAGATGACTTATCTTGGCCATCGGAGTAGGACTCCACGAGTAGAAACATTAATATATTGTCATAGGTATCGATATATTGGATCGTGACAACAATTAAATTAATTTAATTAATAATTCTATTTGTTTAAATCAATTCACTTTAGATAATCATATGTGGTTTGTCTTAATCTTGAAATGAATTAATGGGCTCTTATTCTTGACTTGTGTCTTTTGATGTACCAAAGGGTGACATCCTTATTTGATGATGTTTTGCATACTGGTACGTTGGTGACATGACTCTTGATTGACGTAGACTCGTTATTCATAGATATGGAATCTAGAGCTCTTTTGTAAAGTTAATAATATTCTCTTATAGGCATTATCCTGTAATTGGAAGATTAAAGCGCTCAACCATTTGGATACATATGTGTAATTGAAGGGTGTACTATTTATGGATAGTAAGTATTCCAATGGTGAGAAAATGGAATATAAGATAAAAATAGTGAGGAAGGTAAAACATAATTTATCTTTAAGGTAATTATGAATATCTTATGGGGATGTTACATATTATGATATGTCATGGACAATTAGCTTATTGGAGCTTCATAATTTTATATAGTTCAAGAGTGCAGCTTTAAACTTGTAATAGAGTAGTGTTAGAGGTGATAATTATAGAATATATGTATCTAAGATATGTTATTTTAAAATTATAAGAGTTTGATCTATATACGTCTATTAGGTCCCCTTTGCTAGCTTATAATAATTCCTATAATAATATGACATGTTTTTCTACATATTGGTGACTTATGTTAATTATTAGATTGGCTAAAATTGAATGGATTAGAATTAATAATTCATATTGGTTTATTGGTTGAATTAATTTTATAAATTAATTCAAAATAAACATGTTGAATTATTTGGATAATTTTTATTTGATATAGGATTTTTTGTATATGACTGTTTTAACCATATAACTTATCTATTAGGTTATTTAAATTAATTCAAATAACCTAATAGATAAGTTATATGAATAAAACTAAGGCTCTATCTAAGATTTTTGTGTCAAATAAGATATTATAAGATTTCCAGATTATCGCTT
Source organism: Artocarpus hirsutus (assembly GCA_946598075.1). Taxonomy (NCBI): domain Eukaryota; kingdom Viridiplantae; phylum Streptophyta; class Magnoliopsida; order Rosales; family Moraceae; genus Artocarpus; species Artocarpus hirsutus. The sequence continues at coordinate 8,605 of CAMOHE010033481.1, read as the reverse complement.
GGTTGGCACGTCGGTGGCCAAGTTTGGCAAGCCAGTGCTGCCAGTTCGGTAGGCTAATCTCACAAATCAGTAGGCCGACCGTGCAATAATCTTATTATTTTGTTTTTGAACAGAAGTTGATCTCAACTTGAATTTGAAGCCTAGTCTGATAAGGATTAATTCCAAATTCGACCACTAAAAAGGAAGATCAATTGGTTGAGGCTCTTTTAGAACATTCTTCTTTAGTTGGAGTTTCTATAGTATTTAGTATACAAAAGAGGTTCGTAAGATCTTTTATTAATTTCTGTACTTAGCATGTCAAACTTGTTATTTAGAAAAGACTTTCATTTTCAAAATTTTTAAAATTCTGCTGTGCATCATTTTCCAACAATAGGGGCTACGAACTAATCAAGAAAAGAAAACCTATAAAAAATGTAGCCACATAAAGTAGTCAAGAAAATGAAATAGGTTTGGATGAAGAAAAATTATTTAAATTTTTTTGCTTCACACATTTCTCTTGAAGCTTTCACTGTTGAGAACTAGTACTTTGACAACTAGTGTTCAAGACATGTGACAGGTTACATTGGCTGTTTAAAGATTACAAGCCTTGTTTGGAGGAACTATCATGTTCAGTAATGGATAGAAAGGAAAGATCATTGAAAAGGGAATAATTGAAGTGACCAAGTTTCCAAGACTAAAGAATGTACTCCTTATAAATGGCCTTAAAGCTAACATGATCAGTATAAGCTAGATTTGTGATGACAAACTGCAGGTGCAGTTCCAATGTTATGGTCATCAAGTTTTGGATAAGAAAGGACAATGTGTGCTAACATGCCCGAGATAAGATGACAACTACTACATGTTGAAACAGTCATTGTATAGCTTCTCTATAACCACAAACCTGACTGAGTTATGGCATCAAATGTTAGGACATAAATTATAAAGAATTACATAAACTTGTCCATTTGGAAGTAGCCAAAGGCATCCCAAAATTGGGAAACATACCCAAAGGAGTATATGGGTCATGCCAACTTGGAAAGCAAATCAAAATTTCCACAAATCTAGCTAGAGCCTAACTACCTTAAACATAATGGAATTATTGCATATGGATCTAATGGATTTAAAGACTATCGAAAGTGTAGGAGGTAAGACATATATTTTTGTATGGGTTGATGATTTTTCACATTTCACTTGGGTTGTTTTTCTTAAAGAGAAATCAAACACTTTTGACTATTTCAAAAACATGTGTGTGAGATTGATGAACGAAAAGAATTATAAAATTGTCAAAATTGTTAGAAACAAAAGTGACCATGGAAAGGAATTTAAAAATTCTAATTTTCTTGACTTTTGCAATACACATGGTATATCTTATGAATTCTCTACCCTAAAAATTCTTGAACAAAATGGGGTGATAGAAAGAAAGAATCCTCACTTGTAGGAAATGGCTTTAGTCATGCTGAATAGCAATAAATTATCAAAGAGACTCTAGGCGAATAACATGTTATATCATTAAACTTGTGTACATACAAACCAAGTACTAAGCAGATCCCATATGAGATTTGGAAGGGGAGAAGACCTAATCTAAGCTACTTTCACATGTTCGATAATAAGTGTTACATTACAAATGATAGTTAACAACTAGGTCAATCTCAAAAATGATGAAGGAGTTTTCATTGGTTATTTTTACAAAAGAGTAGAGGTTACTGAATTTGTAATATGCGTACCTTAACCATCATGGAGTCAATCAACGTTGTGATTAAAGATACTAACGATTTTTTTAAGTTTTTGTAGTACGAGGAAATAGAATATCTACAAGAGTAAGGAGCCCAAAAGGAAAGTACAGAGGTAGAAGCAACTAACATAGCTGCCTGTATTGAACCGATAGAGCTTGATACAGAGCTTGTGCCTACACTTAGGTTAGCACTTGACCTGTATGGACAAGACCATCATCTAGGGTAATGAAGGAATACACCTTAGACAAGCTGATAGGAACAACTGATGAATGATTGATCACTAAAGACAACAACACGATCAAAGATCTCATTCTTGCTATGTCTCTAACACTGAGCCCAAAAACATTAAAGAGGCTCTCTTGGAAGCTATAGCGTAAGTCTAGAAGTTGATTTTTATAGCCGTTTATGAGATATTAAGTGGCTAGATCAATCAAGAATGATTTGGCAGGGTAAAAGGGTTACGAGATTTCCTACATCGGTCCGTATACCTATGGATATTAGTGTTAACCATTGCAGTGATATATTTTTTTTAGGTTTCATACATCCATGCATATTTGCTTTACTTGCTTTATATGCATTCTACTGAATTACAATTATCTAATATGATATTTGAAAACTTTATAATTATGCTTATTACACTTTATTTTCAGTCATAATATTTTTCAACCCCCTATTTGTTTTCTTAAGTCAAAACAAACTGATTGGCAAAAACTTTGTGATTGGAAACATAACTTGGACATTGTAATTCCTAATAAAAAGCACAAATTTGTGTTCCTAGAAAAGTGTTGCCTGAGCGTGGGCCAAATACTTCTAATAATGACAACAACACATATGAAAAGTGGATCCAATCTGATGACATAGGTCACTACTACATCTTGACTTTTATCCAACATGTTAGAGTAGAAACATTAAAATTTGAAAACCACTGCTAATATCATTGCATCACTCTAAGCCATGTTTGGAGAGCATAACGAGCATGCACAGTTTGATGTTGTTACGTTGTAATGAAGAAAACAAATACTTCCGCATAGGAGCATTTTCTTAAAATAATGAGCTCCTTTAATGAAGCAGAAATCAATGGTTTATAGATTGACCAACAAATTGAAGTTGTTATGGTTTTGGAAACCTTTTTTGACATATTCATCCTGTTCAAAAGCAATTATGTCATGGACAAGATGAACCTAAACCTTACTAGACTTATGACTAAGCTCCAAACTTTTGAAAGCATGTTAAAGTTTAAACCTGGAGAGGCTCACGTGGTTGTTGCTAATTCCTCTAAGAATAATAAAAACAATTAGAAGAAGAGAAACAAAGGAAAAGCAACTTTTAGGCTAAAGAATAAGACAACCAAAGGAAAATGTTTCTGTTTCAAGAAAGAAGGTAACTAGAAGAGGAATCACAAAAGTTTCTTTCGACATTTAAGACTAAAGAAGGTATGGTACTTTTCTTTCAAATAAGTTTAGTGAAAAAATCTACTAATACCTAGATAATATATCTTGGAGCCACTAATCAAGTTTATACTTTTTTTAGGGGTTTTACGAAATAAGGAAGCTGTGTCAAGGAGAGTTCATGCCAATAGTGGGGAAAGAGGAATTGGTTTCAGTTGTTGTAGTGGAAGTCATCAAACTTTGTCTTAGGAACAATAAAATTCTAGATTTGATTAATTGCTATTATGTACCTAGTTTAAACAAGAATTTTGATTTCAACTTTTGCCTTGACAGAACAATCACATTTTGTTTCTTTTTTTTTTTGAATGGATGTTTTATTTCTTCTAATGAAAAAGTTTCTACTATAAGGATAATATTTTGATATGTTTTGATAGTACTGATGGCAATTTATATGTTCCTATCCACTGATAATACTAAAACTATGTGATAAGATGAAGTAAGTCTTAAAAGACAAAAGTTGAAAGATGAGATATATCTATGGCACCTTAGATTAGGTCATATCAACCTAAACCAAATTGAGAGGTAAGTTTATGATTTGTGTTTGATTATCAAGGTGGGAAAATGGGTTTTAAGTGGGCTATCATGACGGTTTTTCTAAAAAACTATCATGGTATACGCGGGAGCTACCACGGTAATTTTTTTCAAAAAACTTTCATGGTAAGTGAAACATACCACCATGGTTTTTCAACAAAACTATTGTGGTATTTACGGGAGCTACCACGACTATTTTTTAAAAAACCATTGTGGTAGGTCCCGCACATACCATGACAGTTTTCGTCTTCATGAGTGTAACTCGTCACATTTTTTCCCTTATCACGATAGTTTTTGAGAAACGGTCGTTAAATGAAGGTCGTATAATCTCGAATTTATTGTAGTGGACTGCTCTAGATACTCAGTCAACCTCTAACCTTGTAAATCCTCATCTGCATTATCTGAACTACAATGAGCTAAAGGCATAGTAAGTAGAAACTAATGCATGAACATGAATGTTAAATGAGAATGCAATCATAAATTTTCTTTTAATAATTCTTTCTTCTTTTGGGTACCCTTGAAATGTAGTACTTATCTCTAGTAAGGATAAGTCATGGTTTTTAGAACCTATTCATCATAATTTGGCAAATGCAATAACAATAATAATATAGGGATTCCATCTTAGTCTTTAGACCTCAGGTATTTGTTGTATTTAGTCTCAGTCTTTGTGGCTTTTCTTATCTTTATTTTTTGACCTTTAATTATTCACCATCATTCGCTGGATCTATCAGTCCCACTAGTGTCCCATACTTACCCGGCCACCAATTAAGCACCATACCTCCATTTTACTTAAAAACCTTTTTTTTTTCCTTTTTTAGATCATATCACATGTTCTAATGTAAAAGTCATGAATCATGAATGCTTTCAACAATCTATATCATTCCTCAATAACAACATTCTAATCAATGTACCTTAAAACATATCATTACATAGTTCTTGTGATGCAGTAAATGGTAGTTTCTATTAACCTCTAGTCTAATTTGCATTGTGAAAAGATCCGTCCTCTTAGAAGATAAAATGTGCCAAAAGACCTAACATCATAAACTCATATATCATTTAATTCCTCAATATAAAAACTAATTGGATCATGCAATAAGTTCATATTATAATGGTTTTGCATTATTTCAAACACAAAATGGGTTGAGCATAAAAATGTCACAATGTATACTTTTAACTAAGGAACATGCTATATTACTAGAAATATGATTAAACATAGAGATTAAATGTTCAATTATCTCAACAGATATGTATTTTAAATGTTCAATTATCTCAACAAATATGCATTTCAACTCATTCCTACTACAAATTACATAATATGTCACACACATAATAATTTTTCCTCTTTCTAGTCAAAATCAGGTTTTCAATATATAAATAACATTTCCAAACATTAGATATGATTAAGGGAAGCAAATAATCTTATAAAAATAGCCCAATATATAATAATTAAGCATGGCATAAACCTTATTTTCCAGTAAACCTAATTTTTGCATTTTCTTCCAAAATTTAGAAATAACATTCTAACTAAGTTCAAGCCATCTATAAACATTCAAAATCATTTAGTAAACACTTAAAATCATTAAAAATAAAAAAATAGTAAGATTCCATAAAATTTTCAATTTTTCAAATAAACTAACTTAGCTAGTTTAGTCTTTCTTCAAACATGTGTAATCTAAATTTCAAGCTTTGGAAATAGATAACTAACTATAAAATTACATCAAAACACCATTAAATCATCATACAAAACATAAAAAATGAAATAACTTGTAGGGTTTAAAGTTAGGGTTCTATTAGAGGTCAAAACACTTGGATTTCAAGCTCAAAAGGGTAAGAACTTGGCCTATTTTGTATAACCTAAATTTCTATGGTCTTGTATAAGTATTTAGGAGCTTGAGGAGATGAAAAATGGAAAGACAAAAGTAAGGGAAAGGCCTAGCTGAATTTAGGCCTACTAAGGAAGATAAGAAGCAAAAATAAAGTTTTCTAGTGCATTTGACTTAGTCAAAAGGAGGTGGGTTAGGGGAAGTTGCTTGGAAGCTTTTGCCATCTTTTTCAAGGATTTGACATGTGGAAAAAGTGCTGAGTAAGAAAAAATTCAGCTAATCATTAGCTAATTTAATCAAGTACAAGCAAGTGTAATTCAAGTTGCTATATCCTAGTCAACAAACTAATCAAATTGCACTATTTTGTATACTTTCAATTCCAATCATATCTGGCTATTTCAAATGTATAAATAGGCGAAAAAAAGTTAGTTTAGAATGCATCTGAAACGGAAAAACACTTTCTAATCAATTCGTAACCGTTTAGCATACCAATCTTGCTTAACCGAGAAGCAAAGCTTTTCATTGCAATAGAACTTTTTATAAACATGTTTGATCATATGTTAATAATTCATTGTCGTATTTCTTGAATATAAGCATGTTTATACATGATTCAATCTTAAAAATAATGAGTACTCATGCTCATAAGATATGCTTTCTATATGTTCGTAATTCAATAACGTGTGTTCGTTAAATACATAGATGTACAAGATGCTTATTATTGGCTAATTGTAGGTTAATGGGGCATCACAGTAACTTCTTGAGAGATTAAAGGTTGTCCCTAACCTTGAGTTAGCAACAACGCTATACTCTGGTAACAGTGATGCGGTTGTGAATGTAAGGGACCAAGAAACCATCAAAAAAGAAAACACATAGAAGAAGTATAATCTCATTAAAGAGAATTTAACAGGGAAATATGATAATCAGCAAGGTCGATTCAGAGAATAACCTGGCTAACCTATTTATTAAAACTTTAATGATTAAAAGTTTTAAGGGCCATTTGGAAGGAATGGGAACTCGAGAGATATCGCATATGCTATAATGCAAGTGGAATTGGGATTAGTGCCTTTTATAGCATACTGAACATTCCATCAATATATTATGAAATTTAAAGAATTACATAATTAATAAACAAAATTCTATTTATTCACCTATACATATATTCTAGTATATATATATATGTGTGTGTGTGTGTGGCGTCTGGCACGGGGGCCCCAGAGGGGACAGTACGGATGAGTGGGCGGCATGGGAACAGTTCACCAATAAGATTTAACGCCTCCTTTCTGGACGTCACAGATGTCGTTACATTCATTCTTTATAACATTAACTGAAGCAAACTATTGTAATTAATAACGTGCATTTGAAATCATAGTTTGGAAAAGCATTTCCAGGATCTTTACATACATTTTTTTTAATAGAAATACAATTTATAGGAAATTATAAATTTACTTAAATAATTTGTTTTTCCATAGACATTGTATAAATAGTTTGCTAATATCATTTAAAATTAATTTGACCTTTGAAACAAAAATAAAATTCTTTGAACACGGCTCGGCCGGCAGGCCGAACTGAACCGGCAAGCCGAAGGTCACCCATCGGCA
>CAMOHE010033470.1:0-17977 GCA_946598075.1 Artocarpus hirsutus | reverse complement strand
TGAAATTTGGAGGAGAATCACATAACACATGCATAATTAACATACTAAAAATTCAGAGAAAAACATAATTCCTAGACGAAGATAGGGCAGTTGCATTACAGGAGAAAACTATGCTTAAAAATTACCGAAATTGAATTCATACCTTAGAACGATTCTTCTTTAAATTCCTTGAATTATCTCCAAAGAAATTTTGATATTTTAACAAAGGATTGCAAGGGAATTTGAGAGGAAGAAAAAGAAAGAAAAACGTGATAAGAAGAGGGAGAGAAAATATCGAGGGAGAGAGTGAGAGAGAGCGTTTATGTGAAAATTAAAAGTGGAGTAATAAGGAATGAGAGGCATTTCAGAAATTCAGTCTATTATTGGGCTAATTAGGTGGAGAGTGGGAAGCAAAAAGGGAAGGTCATCAATTTTGTAACGATTACCATATTCTGCCTTTGAAAAAGGTGAAAACTTTATCCATTAATTCAAATAATTCAAAAGTCAAATGTTTCTTTACCAAAATTAAACAAATCATCCCATAATTATGTTAATTATCCAGAATAAATTATCCTTAACACAATTCAACCTTATCATAATTTTTTTTTTTTGTGAAATTTCTGCTGACTACTTGTTAGCTGTCATCGGCCTACCGATCTCTATCTTTGGCCTGCCGATCACTGAAGTCTGGCCTACCGATGATATATCATTGGCTTGCCATTATGAGGAAAACATTTAGGCCTGTCGAACTGAATGGTCCAGCCTGCCGATCTGCCCTTAAATACAAAAATAATTCATAGCATTAATTATCATTAAAAAAAAAATATGATTAAACATATAACATTAATGACATGAACATTTGAGCACATCAATTCCACGTGAGCGTCACCTGCCATAACACTTAAAATAAAATGGTTAGCACCATCTATCATATATCATAACACTTATCATAAATATAACATTTAACGTCGTCATTTATCATAACATAATCCGTTACATAAAATTAGGCGGGCGTTACAACCTGGAGTACCAGTGACCATTGTTTCAAATACGGGTTCTCAGTTTACTTCCAATTTTTGGAAGTGTTTACATAGAGCTATAGGGACTAAGTTAATGTTCAGTATAGCATTCCATCCCTAGACTGATGAGGACTATTTAGATTTTGATGGATATGTTAAGGGCGTATGTTCTCGGATTTTAGAAGTCTTGGGATGAGTATCTTCCTTCAGCTAAGTTGTGTACAATAATTGTTGGACATGTATGCCCTAAGGAGTAAAAATGTAATATGTTTTTGAAGACATTTTTATCAATAAAGAATTTATTTATTATTTATATACCAAATCTTGTCCTCTTTACGTTCATATTTGTTGAATGTATGTTAATCAAATAATAGTCTAAGACTGTCGTTATAAACCTTTAAGAATTGGGCATATGATAGACTGATTATGTGGAGACACGATTCTTAAAGTGACGGTCTAACTCATAAGATCCATAATCGAGGGAATAAAGTTAGACACTTTATTCATAGAAAGATTGTTATGTTGTCTATATCCCTAATGGGAGATGGTTTGCCTTGACCATCGGAGGTGGACTCCGCTAATAGAAACATTGGCACATTGTCATAGGTAACGATGTATTGGATCGGGACATAAAGTGAATTGATTTAGATTAATAATTTTGTCACGGCAAACAATTCACTTTAGACAATCATATGTATTGTATCTTAATCCTGAGATGAATAATGGGCCTGTTATCATGACTTACATCTTTTAATGTGCCAATGGGTGACATCCATAATGGTACGTATGCCGGTACGTTTGAGGCATGGCTCTTGATAGCATAGACCTGTTATTCATGGATATGGAATCCATACCTCCTCTTTAGGGGTAGTGATATCCTGTTATATGCATTATCCTATAATTGGAAAATTGGAGTGCTAAATCATCAAGATACATAGGTGTAACCAAATGGTATACTATCTTTGGATGGTAAGTTTTTTGATGGTGAGATAATGAAACGTAAGATAAAAGTAATTAGGAAGGTAAGACAAAACTTGTTCTTAAGCCAATTATAGATGATTCTATAGGGATACGATACTTTATAATATGTTATAGAGATTTAGCTATATGGGCTTCGTAATTTTATATAGTTCGATAGTGCAACTCTAGGCTTTTAGTGGAGTAGTATTAGAGTTGATAATTATGAAATGTATATAAGGGATATTGGCTTTCATAATTATAAGAAGCTTGAATTATTTAGGTTCATTAGGTTTCCTTTGCTAGCTCATAAAAATCCTGTAACGATACGGTATGCTTTTTCCATAATTGGTGACTTGTGTCATATTATCAAACTGGCTAAAAATTTGATAGAATCAGATAATTCATATCTGTTTATCAGTTGAATTAATTTTATGAAAATTAATTTAAGATAAACTTGTTGAATTATGGGGATTGATAATTCATGTCTGTTTATCAGTCGGATTAATTTTGAATAGATTAATTTAAGATAAACTTGTTTAATTATTAAGAATATTTATTTTCCTAGAGATTATCTAGATATGACTGTTTTAATCAGATAACTTCTTTATTGAATTATTTGAATTAAAAATAAGGCTTTATTCCAAGAATCTCGTATGAGAAATAAAGATTCATGGGGATTATTGATCGAAAGTTCGAAGGCTGATCTTTAAGTTTGGCTTGCTGATGGAGCAAGTTCGACAGGCTGATCTGACAGTTTGGCCTACCGATCGAGCATTGAATAAATCATGTCTTTCCATGCAGATTTTATTAGATATTGTTTATGATTTGATTCTAAATCGAATTTTCAAGACCTATCTAATAAGCAAGAACTCTTAGGCCCAACCTCTATAACAAGGGGAGTGAGACTCGTTGTTATTTAGATCAATTAAGAGATTAAGTGTGAGACTCTAAAACTCCCTATGAGCTATTGTTTGCACATCACAAACTATTCTTTAGGTTTTCTTAATTGGTTGGTAGGAGAGCCACCAAGGAAGAGCTGTACGAGTGTGCCCACACATACACCGGTCGTGGATAGAGAATAGCAAAGAAGGCCAGTTAGTTGAGGTCCTTCTGGAACATTACTTCTCTTCACTGACTGTGGAAGCTTTTCCGCATATACAAGGTTAGTATGATCTAGTTAATTTATACATATAGTGTGTCAAACTTGTGTTTTGAAAATACTCTAATAAAAAAATTTTAAAATTCCACTACGCATTGTTTTTCCAATAATTGGTATTAGAGCTATGGTTTTTACATAAATTTGCAAGTTTATGATCATGCTATACATATACATTATGTGATCTTGATATCTCCTATGCTTGAATTTAATTTTTTAGAGAGTTGACACTCTAGGTTTCTGTATATTTATATATTGTCATGGATTATATAGTGAATGTTTATTAATTAATTATAGTTGATTAAATTATTATTTAATTATTTATTAATTAATCAATTTATGTTGGTTTTGGTTCTTTAGAAGTTAGAATATGTATCTAGGTTTTTCATATAATTAGATGGTAGACTATCATCTTTGTCTAGGAATTATTATTTAACCTTAAATTTGTAAGAATTTTGTAATTAAATAATCATTTGGAGGAGACGGATCTAGAAGATGGATGATAGCATTCCTAGGTATCTTTTGAGTTTCTAATTTTATGTTTTAAAATTGTTGAAAATAAAATTGAAAAACTACATAAAACAGTATTTTTTTAGAACAACGTAATTTTTGCTCGATTGGTATGTCAAACCTTCAGGTTCGATAGGCCAATGGTCACAGGATCGGTAGGCTAGACTCTCGGCTTTGGTAGGCTATCAGTGGGGCAGAAATCTGGTAGCTTTAGTAGCAGGCCAACCTAAAAAGATTGGCATGTCGATAGAGAGTTGTGATTTTTCAGAAAAGGTGCAATTTTTGATGTAGTTTTGATTTTATTTTTGGGACAATTCTGAGAAACATTAAATTTGGATATGATTGGAAAGATATAGTTTTTTGATCTATGTAGGATTAAAGACTTGAAGATGGACATTACATGAAGCAGATACAATTCAAAGATCCAAAGATGAAGAATTGATAAAATGATTTGATTTATCTCTCGTAATCTTTGTTTTCTTTTCTCTAGGATGGAACCATAATATTACGGTTATTTGTTATTATTTTGCTTGTAGCTTTACTTGATTGTTTTGCTTGTCTACATTATAATATGATTTGCCATGTATATTGATAACATGTCATATAGAATAGGGAGTGTTGCTCATTAAAAATTGTTCATGCATGTTCTTAAAATAAAACCTTAATTGCAAAAGAATGAGTGGGAGAAGGTTTTCGAAGAGAGGACCTACAGCCTCCATTGATGGTCAATAGGTAACACATGGTAGTTCTGATCCTTAGGAATGGGCTTCATCATATACCGAGTTGGATCTCCAAGAGGATAAGGTATTTTAGCATGATTTATGGTTACACACCCCTAGGTGGTAATTATAAATCATAGATAAAATATTGAAGTGATAGTTATACACTCATGTAAATTTTATTATTAACCTCCCCTAGGAGCTCTATTAAAAAAATTAATGGCCAAAGAAACAATTATTAATATATGCTAGATCATACGGGTCCTAGATGGCATATATTAATTAGGAGGGGATCAGTGTTCCTAATTGAATTTGGCAAGACTCCCCTAAGAGCTTGTTGAATTTTGAGTTCAGAATTATCATTGTAAGGTTGTGATATTTTCAAGGTTTTGACACATAAATACATTTGTATGTTTTACATGATTGTGTTATCTTACTAAATTATTATGATATATTTGCTTGTGTTTAGTATATGATTCTTTATTGTAGATTAAAAATGTCTAAAAATGCTTTATCATTGATACTTGACAAAAACCAATTAACTAGTGAGAACTATAATAACTGGAAACAAAATCTAAACATTGTCCTGTCCTTTAAGAAATTAAAATTTGTGTTGATAACACCTTATCCTCCCGAACCTACGGGAGGTTCCACTAATGAGTAAATCCAATCGTATGATCATTGGAAAGATGCTTATGATCAGGCTTGTTGCTATGTTATGGCCAGCATTAATAACGTGCTGTAGGCTCAACATGACGATTGTGAGACTACTAAGTAGATCTTGGATAATCTAGTAGACATGTTTAGAGGCTAGGCCTTAAGAAAGTAGTAAGGGGTGCTTTGAAAACTCTTAAATTATAAATAAAGACTAGGGACATCTATAAAGGAGCATATGATATTGGTCGTGGGTTACCTCGTTGAGGCACAAACCAATGGAGTCAACATTGATGCTGAAATTGAGATGACTATGGTTTTTGAGACTTTGTATAAGGAATTTATTCTGTTTAGAGCTACATTTAATTTGAGCAATAGACGAGATATGACCTTGACTAAATTGATGAAACAGTTACACGAGTTTGAATTGCTGATCAAGGAGTCTTCTGCGGGTGACAAGGCCAACTTGACAGCTGCTTTCAGTTCCAATCCCAATCCTGGGAATGGAAAGAAACAACGAACTAAGAACTGAAAATCTTCTATTCCCACAAATGGCAAGAACAAGAAGACAAAGAAGAAGAATCCAAAGAAGATTAAGTGCTTCTTCTTTGGGAAGGTCGGGCACATCAAGAAGAATTGCAAGGACTTCCTGTCTCAAGGAGGTAGGTGTGATCTTCTATATTTAGAAACTTATTTAGTTGAGGAATCTAGTGACATTAGGATCATATATTCCAGAGCAACTAATCATATTTGTGTTTCTTTGTAGGAGTTCAAAGAAATGAGAAGTCTGCTGCATGAAGACTTTATGCTTCAGAGGGGTGATGGATCCTTGGTCTTAGCTGAAGCAGAGGGAGATGTCTATCTGTATTTTGATACTTATAGGAATTTAATTTTGCAAGATTATTTTTATGTTCCTAAATTTAAAAGGAATTTAATTTCTGTAGCTTGTTTATTTAAAAACTCCTATTAGGTTTCTTTTAATAATAAAATGGTGATTCATAAAAACAAATCTTTTATTTGTTCTAGATGGATACAAAATAATCTATATTTAATCAAACCTAAGATGGACTTACTGCTTAATGCTAAGATAAATGATAACAACTCTAAAAGACTTAGAATTTCTCACTCCAATGAGACTTATCTTTGGCATTTGTGACTTAGTCATATTAACCTAAATAGGATTCAAAGGTTGGTAAGGGATGGACCCTTAAGTCACTTAAAAGTGGAATCTATACCACAATGTGAATCTTATTTAGAGGGTAAATGACTAAAAGATCATTCAGGTCTAAGAGCAATAGGGCCGAAGGGGTTCTAGAACTTGTGCATAATGATGTTTGTGGACCAATGAACATCTAGGCACGAGGCGGGTATGAGTACTTTGTCACTTTTATTGATGATTACTCAAGGTATGGGTATGTGTACTTGATCACCACAAAAGCGAGACTTTTGACAAGTTTAGGGAGTTTTAGGCTGAAATGGAAAAGCAATTGGGTAGACCCATAAAGGCACTTTGATCCAATCGGGGTGGTAAATACCTTTCTAATGAGTTCTTGGGACACTTATTAGAAAATTGGATTTTATCCCGTTTGACTACGCTGGGCACTCCGTAGCAGAATGGCATAGTGGAGAAAAGAAATAGGACTTTATTGGACATGGTCAGGTCCATGATGAGTTATTCATTATTACCTTTATCCTTTTGGCATATGCACTACAAACCTCATGTTATCCTTTGAACAATGTGCCTTCAAAATTAGTTCCTAAAACTCCTCACGAGTTATGGATGGGTAGGAAGAAGTGGGAAGCATGTTTGAAAGTTTGCGTGTTTGTAGGATATCCAAAAGGGACTAAAGGGGGTTATTTTCATAACCCAAAGGAAAATAAAGTCCTGGTTTCAACTAATGCAATTGCCCTTGAGGAAAGTTACATGGACGGCTTTAAGCCTCGAAGCAATGTAGTGCTTGAGGAGTTGAGGAGTGATTCAACTACTCTGGGGGTTCCGGTAGAAACCGCTCAAATTGGTGTAAAAAAACCAAATGAACCTGAACAACAACCTCAAGGGCTTTGGCATAGTGGGAGGATCAGGCGTTAACTTGAGAGGTATATGTTTAATGGTGAGGCCTTCTTGGCTAAATCAAATGAACATGACAGGGAACCTTACACTTACGTGAGGCTATGAAGGATGTTGATTCGAAACTCCAAACAGAGGCCATGAACATAGAGATGAAGTCTTTGGAGGCTAATAAGGTCTAGGAGCTTGTAGATCTTCCTGAACGGGTGAAACCCATAGGGTGTAAATAGATCTATAAGAGGAAGAGAGGAGTGGATGGCAAGGTCGAAAGCTTTAAATCTAGATTGGTAGCTAAGGGATACATGCAAAAGGAAGGAATCGATTATGAGGAAACCTTTTCACCTGTAACCATGCTTAAGTCTATTTGGATTCTCTTGTCCATAGCTACCACACTAGACTACAAGATTTGGTAGATAGATGTCAAGACAACTTTTCTAAATGGCTATCTTGATGAGTCTATATATATGGAACAACCAAACGGGTTCAAGGTCAGGGTTAAGAGGGTAAAATTTGTAAGCTACTAAAGTCAATATATGGACCTAAATAGGCTTCTCGTTCTTAGAACATAAGATTTGATAAAATGATCAAGACTTATGGGTTTGAACAAAACATGGACGAACCATATGTGTGCAAACACATTAAAGATGGAAAGGTGGTTTTGCTACTACTTTATGTAGATGACATTCTGCTAATTGGCAATGACGTTGGGGCATTGCCATTGGTTAAATTATGGTTGACCAAATAGTTTGACATGAAGGACTTAGGTGAGGCTACTTTTGTTCTAAGTATCTAGATCTTTTGGGATAGGAAGAACAAAATAATATCTTTGTCCCAGGTAGGCTACATAGATAAGATTCTCAGGAGGTTTGCAATGTAGGATTCCAAGAAAGGTGGGCAACCATCTAGGTCTGGAATTACTCTTTCTAAGAAAGACTTCCCAAAGTCTGAGGAAGAAAGATAATACATGAAGAAGGTTCCTTATGCTTCGATAGTGGGTAGTCTTACGTATGCCATGTGTTGCACGTGATCGGATATTTGTTACGTGGTCAAGATTGTAAGTCGATTTTAGGTAGCTCCAAGACTAAACCATTGGGTTGTGGTCAAGTATATTTTCAAGTACCTGAGAATGACTCGAGGGTATATGCTTGTGTATTCGGGTGAGGACTTAACTCCTCTAGGATACACTAATTTAGATTTTCAATCTTGTCTAGATTCTAGGAGATTGACTCTTGGTTTTGTGTTTACTGTGGTGGCAGTGCCATCAGTTGGAGAAGTGTGAAGCAAGATTGCACTTTGGATTCAACAATGGAGGCCGAATATGTGGCAGCTAGTGATGCTTCGAAAGAAGCAGTGTAGCTCTGCAAATTCCTTGGGGATCTAAAGGTAGTTCCTGGTATGGATAAGGTGGTATCACTGTATTGTGATAATAGTATGGCAGTAGCTAATGCTATGGAACCATGATTTCATAAGAAGAGTAAGCATATTGATCAGAAGTATCACATGCTAAATGAGTTCATAGTAGGTGGGCATGTCGTTGTGTGTAAAAACATGTCAGAGGACAATTTAACTGATCCATTCATGAAGACACTTATTGGGAGAGTTTTCGAGAGCCATGTGGAAGCTATAGAGATGTGAGATTTGCCATATTTTCTCACTTAGTGCAAGTGGGAGATTGTTGGACATGCATGCCCTAAGGAGTAAAAATGTAATATGTTTTTGGAGACATTTTTATCAATAAAGAATTTATTTATTATTTATATAACAAAATCTTGTCCTCTTTGTGTTCATATTTGTTGAAAGTATGTTAAGCAAATAATAGTCTGAGTGTCATTTTAAACCTTTAAGAATTGGGCATATGATGGACAGATTATGCGGAAGACGCGATTCTTAAGGTGATGGTCTAAATCATAAGATCTGCAATCGAGGGAATAAAGTTGGGCGCTTTAGTCATGTAAAGACTATTATGTTGTCTATATCTCTAATAGGAGATGGTTTGTCTTGATTATTAGAGGTGGACTCCGTAAATAGAAACATTGGCACATTGTCATAGGTGACGATGTGTTAAATCAAGATATAAAGTGAATTGATTTGGATTAATAATTCTATCTCAACAAATTGATTCACTTTAGACAATTATGTGTATTGTTCCTTAATCCTAAGATGAATAATGGGCCTGTTGTCTTGACTTATGTCTTTTGATGTGCTAAATGGTGAAATCCATATTTTAATAGTGGTATGCATGCCGGTATGTTGGTGTGGTATGGATCTTGATAGCATAGTCTTGTAATTCATAGATACGGAATCCATAGCTCCTCTTTAGGAGTCATTGATATCCTCTTATGTATGTTATCTTGTAATTGGAAAACTGAAGTGCTCAACTATTTTGATACATAGGTGCAACCGAATGGTCCACTGTCTTTAGGTGGTAAGTTTTCTGATGGTGAGATAATGGAACGTAAGATAAAAATAATCGAGAAGGTAGGACAGAACTTGTCCTTAAGCCAATTATAGATATTCCTATAGGGATATGATACATTATGATATGTCATAGAGACTTAGCTATATAGGCTTCGTAATTTTATATAGTTCGAGAATGCAACTCTAAGCTTTTAGTATAGTAGAATTAAAGTTGACAATTACGAAATGTATATCTAGGATATTGGGTTTTATAATTATCGGGAGCTTGAACTATATAGGTCCATCAGGTCCCCTTGCTAGTTCATAAAAATCCTGTAACGATACGACATGCTTTTCTAATAATTGGTGACTTGTGTCATATTATCAAATTGGCTGAAAATTTGATGAAATCAAATAATTCATATCTATTTATCGGTTGAATTAATTTTGTGAAAATTAATTTAAGATAAACTTGTTGAATTATCAGGATTTGATAATTCATGCTTGTTTATCGGTTGGATCAATTTTGAATAGATTAATTCAAGATAAACTAGTTGAACTATTAGGAATATTTATTTTCTTAGAGATTATCTAGATATGATGATTTTAATCAAATAACTTCTCTATTGGATTATTTGAGTTAAAACTGGGGCTCTAACCTAAAAATGTCAGGTGGGAAATAAACACTTGCAGGGATTATTTATCGAAAGTTTTGCAAGCAGATCTTTAAGTTTGGCCTGCTGATGGGGCAAGTTTTATAGGCCGATCTTGCAGTTCGGCCTGCCGACTGAGTGTTGAATAAATCATGCATTTTCATGTGGATTTTATCAAATATTGTTTTTGATTTGATTTTGATTTGAATTTTCAAGGCCTTATCTAATAAGGACCGACTCTTGGGCCCAACCTCTATAAAAAGGGGAGTGAGACTCATTGTCATTTAGATCAATTGAGAGATTAAGAATGAGACTCTGTTGGTGAAACTCTAAAACTCCCTGTGAGCTATCGTTTGCACATCATGAACTGTAGTTTTGGGTTTTCTCAATTGGTTGGAAGGAAAGCCACCGAGGATGAGCTGTACGAGTGTACCAACACACACACCAGTCATGGATAGACAACAGCAAAGAATGCCAGTTAGTTGAGGTCCTTCTAGAACATTACTTCTCTTCACTAATTGCGGAAGCTTTTTGGCATTTACAAGGTTAGTAAGATCTAGTTAGTTTATGCATATAATGTGTCAAACTTGTGTTTTGAAAATACTCTGATATAAAAAATTTTTAAAATTCCATTGTGTACTGTTTTTCCAACAATAATCGCTATCGAGCAACTATTGGTATAGCACCTTAGGAGGCTTGATATAGTTGAAAATGTAGGTCTCTAGTTCTTTGGAATGATATGGGTGAGAAGAAGTATCTTGGTCCTAATTGGGTGTAGGAAACTGAGGAGGTAATTCTAAAGATTTACAAAGAATGTTGCTCAAAGAAGGCAAAAGAGTTATGCAGATGCTAAGAGAAGAAATGTGAGTTTTGCTATCAGAGACAAGGTCTTCTTAATGGTTGCACCAATGAAAGGAGTAAAAAGATTTGGGAAAAAGGGAAAATTAAGTCCTAAGTACATTGGTCCCTATGATATTGTGGAAAGAGTTGGAAAAGTAGCATATAGATTGGCTTCACCACCATCACTTTGTGGTATACATGATGTCTTCCATGTGTCCCTGTTGAGAAAGTATGTGCCAAGTCCTTCACATGTCCTAAACAAGAAGGTGTAAAGAATAAAGAAGACTTGATTTATGACGAAAAACATGTTCAAATTTTGGATAGAAAGAAAAAAGAGCTGAGAAATGAAAAGATATCCTTGGTCGAAGTCCATGGAAAAGTCATTCAATAGAAGAAGCAACATGGGAGTTAGAGGACGACATGAGAACAAAGTATCCAGACATATTTGGTAAGTGAAATTTCAAGGATGAAATTTTTATAAGGATGGGAGAGTTGTTATGCCTAGAATTCTCACATAATCATTGGCCTATGCATTTCATGATTTTATGATGATATGCATATGATTTATATGTTAATTATTCATTTAAAATGCATCATCGTATTGATAGTGCACATTAAATACTATATTATATATAATGTATTGTAATATGACAAGTTTCTCAAGGGCAGATCCGGTAAGTGTTATGATGGAAAGAAAGTTGTAATAATGATGTTTAGGGATTACAATGGATTTATTGGATAAAGGAGCTCAATTATACCTATAAGGTACAAAATTAGGGAAAACGGTCACTTTTGACCTAAACAGAGAGTTTTAATATAAGCTTTGCTAACAAAAAGTATCCATTAATGATGTGAGATCTCTTATGATGATGATGGATAGCTATGAAAACAATAGGGAGTGGAGGACGTAAGTTTCACGCAAGTTTCTTGGTTAGAATACTCTAGAAAACCTAAATTACAAAATTTTCGATGTTCAGATTTTTGATTCATAATTAGGATATTTGTTGGGTTGTAAGTGGCTTGAAATTTTATTATTCCTTGTTTGGTAATTTATAAAAGAGTTCTAGAGGAATAGATAAAGTTTTGATGACAAACAATTAAGAACTGAAAGATGGAGTTTATAGTATACCAAAATTTCGGTGTGAGCAAATGCACCAAATTTAGTTGGCAAAATGATTAGCCATGACCTAATTTGTACTTGAGATTTTGTATGAATATTTAACACCTCATTAAGGAGGTGAGTATTTTGAAATAAGGACACTAACCTAGCCAAGGTGAAACTACTTCATGGTGAAGTGATTTAAGGTGTGGTCTTGGTTGTTTAAAAAGCTTATAAGCAACTAGGTGCCATTTTTGACCTAAAAACTCTAAGTCTTAACTCTCCAAGCTTTGAAACTTCATTTTACATCTATGTTTTGATAAAAAAAAAATTCCTTAGTGGTTTGTCAAGTGTTGGTGCCAATCGCAAGAAAAACCTAACCAATCAAGGTTAGGGGTTGTTTTGGTTTATAAGATATTTGGTGTTAGTTCAGGGGGTTTTCCTTTGCATTTTTATGAGATATTTGAACCTAATAACCTTTGATATGTCAAGAACATCCCCACAAAAGGGTTTAAGTAAATTCAATTGGGAAGTGGTAGTTGCAAGTTCCTTTTTGGTGGCTATTGAGAATCAGGTAAACTTTCATAGTACTTCAGGTTTTGCCAGTGTTTCCTATGCTAGAAGGCTCTTTTAAAGCTAAAATTTAGAGGGTATGTTCATTTTTATGTTATTTAATTCACCTTAAAATAGGTTTAGCAAATTCAATTTTGCTTGGGAGTTATAATCTCAAAATTGAGCCTGGATCTTAAGATGTTGTGGTTTGTGATGGTTTTGATATTTTGGGAATTTAAAATTTATTCACAGCTTGGAAATAGGTGTTTTAGGGTATAATTAAGCTTTAGAGAGTCTTAAAATATAGGGGGAAACTATGGCAAAATTTTTAGGATAAAGTTTAGAACATTTCAGACCAAAACGAGCCCAAAATGAGGTTGAAATGGTCCCCTCGGGCTAGCTAGCCGCGATAGGCCAGCAGCCTATGCATAAGGCTTGCACACAGGGCCTGTGTGCATCCTGCATGTAGCTTGTGTAGGCAGTCCATGTTTGTGGCTAGGGCTGCCTCAGCCAACCCTTGGACAGACTAGGCCAAATGGCCTAGTCAAGGGTTTTCAAGCCCTTGGAGTTCGTTTTTAATGTCGTCTAAAGTGTTTGATATTTGAAAATACCTATTTTCATTAACATTACCTAAAATAAATATTTAGAAATGATTTTTAATAAAAAAAATAATAATATAATAAAAAAATTTAAGAAAATTTTAAAGGTGTTTGAAATGAAGAATATTAGTCTGTTTTTCATTATTTTCAAACCATGAGTGCAATGAAAGTTTAATTTTGATATATTTTGTAATTTAAGAGATTCAAGTGAAGCTAATTATAAGGATTAGACTTACAATAAATATTTAAAATTGGAAAATGAGCTCCTTAATGTTGATTATTATTTATTGTTAGATTGGTAGTAATATAAGTAGAAATTTTCAATATTTCAGAGATGTGAAATACCAGACCCCACGAGAGTTTTATTGATAGCCTCATTTAGTAAAGTACGTAGAATTTCACCTCTATCACCATAATTGTTGTGCATTTAATGTTGTGAATTGACATGTGAAAGTTATGTGCATTGCACTACATGTTGTGATTTCAAATCTATGCTAGCATGTAAAGAATTATGAAAAATGTGAAATTGATTATACTGGTGAGCTATGACGGGACTTTAAGTGTTTAGGATGCAATGATGTGAAACTTTTAAGCATCAAAGGCGCAATGATTAGGCATTTGGGATGCCATGTGAGATGTTAAACGTCTAGGACATCAATGATTTAAGCATCTGAGAGGTAGTACTTCCCCCTCTAGGAAACACTAAACATTGTACACACTATGTTAAGAGTATGAAAGATACAGTGAAGAGTAAACGAAATGAAAGAATGATAAAGTGAAAAGTTAAAGAGTAAACATATATTAATTGAGCTCATTCATTCAAATGCTACTCATGCTTGCATAATTCTACTTACTAGGCATTAGCTCACTCATTTTTATGGTGATGTAGATGATGGCATGTCCTAGCACTAGCTGAGGACTAGATGGTTGGCTGGCGCACTGTCGATGCTTGAGGCTAATGTATATGGACTAGCTGGCTTGTTATTTGTTGGTCTTATTTTATATGCATTTTTGGTGAGCCAGAGGGATTATATATGATACATGGCTTAGCCAATTTTTGAGAGATGTATTATATTATATATATTTGGCCAGCCATTTGGAGTGTATTACATTTGTTTTGATATCCTCACTAATTAAAACTTTTTAAAAGTTTAAATTTGCATGTATTTTTATACTCCTTTGGAATGACATATTAAGGTTAACATAAGTAAAAATGTGGCACTACTTAATGTAACTAGATAGGTCTTTTAAGATTATGTTTAGTGGGTGTTACAATAACTTAATTCTCCTAACATTTCATATGTGGTTACCGTGTCCAAAAAATTAATGTAAGAATAACATTTCACACAATTTCAAAATTAAAAAGAACAAATGATACGAAATTAAGTGTAAAAAATAAGTTATGACTCACGCTAATTAAAATTAGAAAAATGCTACGAATATCAACTCTAATCCTAACTAGTATACTAACTTATGAATTGTTATGTTTTCATTGATAAGTGTTCAAAAGATTGCCACATCTTTAAATTACAACTACCAATGAATTAATGACAACTAGAATAGAGTTGGTATCCCTAACATTATTATTTACGTCAGGATAGATGTCTTTAAAGCAGGACACATATATTAATAAATAAATAAAGTAACTTTTTATTATATTTGTATGTATGTATTTTGAATACTTTATGGATATTACAAAATTTCATAACTACCTATGTGACCTTAAATATTGTATATAGGTGCTATATGTAAGAGGATAATATTTAAGAATAATAGTTAAAAAAGTCAGTAATACATAATTAAATATTATAATTAATTATTCAATTTAATTATGAAATGTTTAATTGAGCATTACTAGTGTAAGTGGGTCATTTCCATTAAGAGTGGAATAGTTTTATCTGAACTACTAATATAGTGAGTCATTAAATAAGTGTAATATATAATGAGATTATATAGGACTAGGACATGATGCGAGAAAAATAGTTAAATAATTTTCGTTAAATTATAGCAAGTTCTAATCACATCAATTGATAGTTATACATAAGATGATCTTAATCTTGAGTTATTAATGGACTCCTATTTATGGAATTATATCTTTTGATTTACTTAGTACAGATTTGAGAATCTAATCTTATCATAATAGTGAATAAACAGCTAGGAATTCTAATTTTATAAGATGGAATTCGTTCCTTGTCTAACGAAAAGCAGATAAATATTCTCTTAAGTATTGATTCAAATCTTCAATAATATTTGCATTCAATTGAAGATTAAGTTCATGATTTTATTATTTATTAGAGAACGAATGGTACTCAAGGATAAAAAAGTAATGAGAAAGTTTAGTAGACTTTACCTAGCTCTAATTATGAATTATTTTATGGAGGATCAACTTACATACAATTGTTACATCAAATAGACAACCTTAAAGTTTGAGTTTTTAGCAAAGTAACATTTGAATGTAATTGTCCAAGAATGCAATTTCAAGTTTTTAGTGGAGTTGTTAGTTTTAGAAAACGTTTTTCACAAAAAATAGTAGAAACATGGATCACGTACCACAAAAATTTTCTCAAAACTTGTGTATAATACTATAGCTTTCATGCATAAATAGATAAATAGCAAAAAACTTTGTTTACTTGAATATGATCGGAGACGACATGAAGGAATAGTAAAGGGCATTCTCTCCAAAAAATAACCACCATGTTCTTGGCCTAGCCCTCGACATTAGATGGACAAATAGATGGGCATTGGAGGAAGATGGTTTCTAACGATCACTCAACTAGTTTAAGTCAAGGAATAGAAGAACTCTTCTTCTGTTTTTTTCTCTTTTTCTACATGTTTATGTGAGAATATTTCTGCAAAGTACTCTCTGTTCTCTCCAAAACTCTACAGTGTCTATCTAATAAATAGAGGAGACCTCTATGTATAGAGAATAGGAGAGGTAATTAATTTTGGAAAGTCTTCTTATTTTAATTTAATTTCAAACATCAAAATAAAATAAAAGACATAAGTTTCCCTTTACTGGTACCATGAGTGGCGCCACATAAGAGAGATTCTTTGTGGTTGTGGCGCCATTCCACTAATACTGCTGATGAGAATACTACTTGTTATCCAATCTCATTTGTTTTCTTATTTAACTTTCAACATTTTAATTAAAATCACATTTATTCCAAAATAGAAATAATAAATATGAAAATTTTGCAAACAAGCTTTGATGTGCGCAAGGGAATTTTCCTTGGTAGCATAGGTGCCACACACAATGAGACCTACTCACTGTGTGGCTTCCAAAATTAATTATTTATTTTATTTATTACAATAATGTAATTATTTAATATATAAAAATTAATTCATAATTAATTTATTTGAGTGTTATTTAATTTATAGTTTCATGTCACGCCCCGGAGTACGGGAGGTGACGTGGTGGTTTAATTAAGTTAATTAAATAAAGATTTAGTTAAAAACAGGGTTTTAGAATTAGATTTATAAGTAAAAATGAGGTAATTTTAAAATCGTTCGAATAGAAGAAATTAAGGAAATAAAATAAACCATCATAATGATTAAGCAAATAAAAAGAACATTAAAATATTTAAATATGGGGTGGAATGAGTATGGGTCCCATTGGCTCACATATTGTGCACACACATGTAGTACTGACAATATAACCATACAACTATAGTCCAAAGCAAATAGAAAGTTAGGAATTTACATGCCTTGCTTACTCTATTACAACCTACCCAAATCTTCTACTAGTCGTAAGTCCGGTCAGCAGACTCTTCTCCAATCCTAAGCTGATATCCACCTAGGGGTAAGATTTTAAAATAATAAAAACATGAGCGAAAGGCTCAGTAGGACTATATTTTAAAATAAACATATAAATAGTTTCATTAAACATTTCTTAATAAATAAAAATAAATTAGATAAATACTTTCGTTTATCAAAAGTATATTCGAAACAGTTCATCAAGTGTACCATTTGATTATTTCAGGCAAACCATGTTATTCACCACCGAAGTGGCCCAGCTGGGTTTCGGGACCTACCCCCAAGGTCGTTCACTATACGACCCGATCTCTGATATGGCGTCATGCTTGTATATCTTTTTATAATTAAAATATCTATTTACCAAATATAATTATTAACATTTATTATGAGGTTTATTATGAAAACACCTCAATCTACTGTTTAAGAAAACAGTTTACAAGAAATCCTTTTTCAACCAATCATTGAAAAACATTTTATTAAAAATCACTTTGAGGCCAAAACATTTAAAATTGGCTACCAAAGAAGGGGTAGAAGTCTGACCTTGATATCCGTGTCGGTGTTCCACACCGTAACCTCGGTCCACTATACGTTAGCTCCGCGGATCCACGCACAATTCCTAAATGCATAGTAACTTAGTTCATTAGTATCTAACCCGATGTATCCTATGATACTAAATCATCTCATGGTGTCCTAGTGTGCCATTTAGGTTTATAAAATCATTTTATAGAGTCGGAATTTCAATCAGGGTTCAAAACAGTGAAGCGGGTGAAAAATCACAAAATTTGAGTTAGGTTCGGTCGGCCTGCCAGTCCCCCTGGTTCGGCCTACCGAAAAGCCAAGTCCGGTCTGCCAAACATTTCCAGGTTTGGCCTACCGGTCGGATGAATCTGGCCTGCTGATCCTTTGAATCCGGCCTGCCGAACACAAAGTTCGGCCTGCCGATCTGGAAAATTTTAAAAATTTCCACGCACGGGTCTCGGCTTTCCCCAAGCCCAATTCTTCAATACAACCTGTTTTCT
>CAMOHE010033453.1:0-21843 GCA_946598075.1 Artocarpus hirsutus | reverse complement strand
TCTATGTTAACTAGTGACCAAAACTGCAAAAAAATAAAAATTCAAAGGCAATATGCTAAAATAAAAAATTCAAGAACTAAAAATGTACTCATATTTTAGAGACTAAAACTGACTAATAATTCATCAAGAAATAACCTTTCTTTTTCGCATGGTGATATTTTTAACTATCTACCATTTTGCAGGTAATTTGGCCGGGCCTTTACATAGTTATTATTATTACTTTTACTTTTTGTGGGGATTCTGTAGCCGATTTTGGAAACATATTACTCTCTTGAAATAACAATATTAAATATATAAAAGTCCCAAAGAAAAAAACAATATTGAATGTATATTGTGTAAGAGAAACTAAACGATTTAAACATGCTTTCAACATCCAAATAGCATTTAGGTTAATTGCAGAAATGTGAAAAATTGCTTACCTCCAGCCATTGCAGTCTATTGAAGGGTGGATGTAATTTTCTTTGTTCTGTATTTGAGTACTTTTCTAAACCTTTGTAATCTCTGATCAATGGTGTATTTTCTGAAGTGAGATTATAGGCTTAGAGGACCCAAAAAAATTTTGCAGTCTGTAAAAATTACTCTGTCCATCATAGAGGTTCTCTTTTTAACATACAAACCCATGGGCAGCTACCAAAAATGGTTATGAGAACTGTCATAACCGCTTCTTAATCGGTAGGAATTATGGGCCACAATTTAAAAATAAAATAAAATAAAATAAAATAATAACCGTTATTTTATTTTAATAGAGAAAATCTTAAAATTCTCCCACTTGGCCCATATATTCCTTCATTCAACATAATAAGAAACAAAATACATGAATCATGGCGATAGGTCCTCTTTGTCACAAGTATTATCTTCTATGTATTACAATGCATTATGCCTCTAAAAACTAGCCCATGTTACTTTATGAATAAATCTTATGTTTATTCTAGGTCCAAACATTAATGCTGTTTCTCAAATTAGATGAATGTGTACACAAGGAAAACCAAATATGAGAAACATCACAAACAAAGTTTCATTAAATTAATATGCGTTCTTATAATGAAAGAAAATCACGTGAGGGAACCAAGTCCCATTTTCTCTACATGATCCTTGAATTTCAATGATGGCATGCCTTTTGTCAAATGATCTGCAATCATCAATTCAATGACCACTGTTTTCTCTTTAACACGTTCTCTTATGGCTAAATACTTAATGTCGATATGTTTTCTTCGACTATCACTTTTGTTGTTTTTAGCCAAGAAAACTACAGATAAATTGTCACAATATATCCTCAATGGCCTAGAAATAAAATTCACAATTCTAAGTCCGAAAATGAAACTCTTCATCCATACACCATGCAAAGTAGCCTCAAAACAAGATACAAACTCAAACTCCATGGTAGAAGTGGTGATCAAAGTTTCTTTATACTTCTCCATGAAACAACCCCTCTAGTTAAAAGGAAGACATATCCTGAAGTCGACCTTCTAGTGTCAAGGCATCCAGCATAATCAGAGTCAGAATATCTAAACACTTCAAGATTCTTAGTTCGTCTATGCATAAGCATGTAGTCTTTGGTCCCTTACAGGTACCTCATCACCTTCTTTGCAGCTTTTCGATGGTCCAGACCTGGATTACTCTAATATCTTCCTAACATCCTAACAGCAAATGCAATGTCAGGTCTTGTGCAGACCTGAGCATACATTAGGCTTCCAACAATAGAAGCATATGGAATGTTTCACATTTGTTCCCTCTCAAGATCATTCTTCGGGCATTAGTCCAAATTGAACTTATCACCCTTGACAATGGGAGCTATAATTGATGAACAATCTTTCATCCGAAATATCTCTAAAACCTCATTGATATAGGTCTCTTGAGATAGACCCAAAATACCTCTAATTTTACTTTTGTGTATCTTAATGCCAATGACATAAGACGCATCACCCATACCCTTCATGTCAAAATTTTTAGAGAGAAATTGTTTCACCTCATATAGCAAACCCTTATCATTGGTTGCAAGTAAAACGTCAGCCACATATAGGATAAGGAAACATATTTTACTCTCACTAACCTTCTGGTATATACATTGATCCATAATGTTCTCTACAAATCCAAATGAAGAGATAATATCATGAAATTTTAATACCACTGACGGGAGCTTGTTTTAATCCATATATGGATTTCTTAAGCTTGCATACCAAATGCTCACCATCACTAGAGGTAAACCTTTCTAGTTGTTTCATATAAACCTCTTCCTCTAGTTCTCCATTGAGAAAGACCGCTTTCACATCTATTTGTTGCAATTCCAAGTCAAACTGCGCAACTAATGCCATAATAATGTGAAAGGAATCTTTCTTAGACACGGGAGAAAAGGTCTCCTTGTAATCAATCCCTTCTTTTTGAGTGAATCCTTTAGCAACAAGTCTTGCCTTATATCTTTCAATGTTGGCTAATGAGTCTTTCTTGGTCTTAAAAACCCATTTACATCCAATGGCTTTTACACCATTAGGCAACTTGACAAGATCCCAGACTTCATTAGAGGCCATAGAATCCATCTTATCTTTCATGGCATCATACCCGAGTTTTGATTTTGCATAACTCATGGCTTGTGAAAACATTTCAGGATCATTTTTGGATCCAATGTTGTAGTCTGATTCTTATAGATACACAATATAATCACTAGGTATTGCTGATTTCCTCATTCTAGTAGATTTCCTTAATGTTGTGCCAACATTTTCCTAAGGAACTTGTTGATCAACTGGCTGTTCAACCATTTCCAGCAATTCCTGAACAGCTTGATCTACCAGATTGTTATCAGTAGCTTGTGGAACTTTAATGATTGGTCGCTCAACAGTTGTTTGAACTTGAGGGGTGTTGTGAATGACGATCAATCTACTACTTGAACAGGATGGTTGATCTTTAGAATGATCCCTTTTGGGGTTGATGTCTCGGGATCGATCCCTCCAACTGATTAAGTCATTCTTAAAAAATTTGGCATTTCTTGATTCCACAATCCTAGTGTTGTGAGAAGGACAATAAAATCTATACCCTTTGGATCTTTTGGCATATCCAATGAAATACCTGCTAATAGTCCTTAGGTCTAGTTTCTTTTCATGTGGGTTGTAAACTCTCACCTTAGACGGGCATCCTCAAATGCATATATGTTGCAAACTCGATTTCCAATCTTTCCACAATTCAAATGGCGTCTTTGGGACAGCCTTGGTTGGAACTTAGTTCAATATATACGCAGCCGTTTTAAGAGCTTTAGTCCACAAGGACTTCGAAAGATTGGAGTTACTTTGCATACTCCGCACTATGTCCATTAGTGTTCGGTTTCTTCTTTCTACCACACCATTCTGATCTGGGGAACCAGGCATGCTGTATTGGGCAACTATCCCATGCTCTTAAAGAAACTTCGTAAATGGACCAGCCGCCTGTCCATTCTCAGTGTATCTTCCATAATATTCTCCACCTCTATCTATCCTTACGATCTTAATTTGTTTTCCACATTGTTTCTCTACTTCAGCCTTGAAAACCTTAAAGGCGTCCAATGCTTCGTCCTTTGTATGAAGCAAGTAGAGATACATATATCGTGAGTAATCTATGAAGGAGATGAAGTATTTCGAACCATGTGAGTCTATGTCTGGATTACAAATATCTAAATTAATGATTTCTAACATGGTCGTACTCCTCTTTGCACCTTTCTTGGATTTGTTTGTCTGCTTTCCCTTAATGTAGTCCACACAAGTATCAAAATCAGTAAAATTTAAAGTATTGAGTACTCCATTATTTACCAATCTCTTAATCCTCTCTATGGAGATATGTCCCAATCTCCAGTGCCATAATATAGAGGAATCCTCATTTATGACACATCGCTTTATGCCTGCGTGAACATGCATAGTATTGTAAGCGGTATCATTTTGCAAATCAATAGAGAAAAGACCATTGGACAAAGTACTATTTCTAACAAGATTTGATTTATAAAACAAACTGAAAGATGTTTCAAAAAAATCAAAAGAAAAACCTAATAGTACAAGTCTCGAAACAGAAATCAAACTTCTAGAGAAATTTGGTACATAAAATGTCCTTTCCAAATGCAAATTAAAACCACTACTTAACACTAAGGTGCATGTCCCAACGGCTTCCACATGTGATCGCATCTTGTTTCCAGAATAAATGCCTTCCTCACTTTGTGTTGGTTTCCTTAGGTTTCGCATACCCTGCAGAGTATTCGAAACATGGATTATAGATCTAGAATCAACCCACCCTATGTTATAAACCATATCAATCATATTAGATTCATAACAGACAAATGAGATTGGTTTACCTTTCTTTTCAAGCCATTTTTGGAACTTTTAGCAATCTTTCTTCATATGCCCCTTCGTCTTACAGAAGAAGCACCTGGATTCCTTAGGTTCCTTCTTGATTCCTCCTTGGGGTGGTATTTTACCTTTCCCCTTGACTTTGGCTTGCTTTCTGTCCTTTCCTTGTGTTACATTCAAAGCACTCTCACCCGGTTTCATTATCAGCCTACCCTTTTCCTGAACACACATGGTCATCAGTTCATTAATTGACAATTTTTCTTTATGCGTGTTGTAGGAAATCTTGAGAGGTCCATATGCTGATGGAAGAGTGGTCAAAATATAGTGCACAAGGAAGGCCTCGAACATCTCAACCTCAAGTGTCTTTAGTTGAGCTGCAATATCTCTCAACTTCATGATGTGCTCACGCACACCTCTCACTCCAGTGGGCCTTGTGGATGTAAACTTTAAGATTAAGGTGCTGGCAAGTGCCTTATCCGAAGACTCAAATTGTTCATCTATAGCCTTCAATAATGCCCTGACATTGCTATGCACCTCAATCGAGCCACGAATACTAGCTGAAATCTTGGTCTTTATGAACATCATACTTAGGCGGTTAGACCGCTCCCAACGTTCATAAAGAGCAAGCTCATCCGGAGTGCTAGTTGAAGTAATTATTGGCTCGTCTTTCCTAATAGCATAGTCAATAACTATGCACCCCAAATGTAGGAGAATTCTCTCCTTCCAAACTTTATAGTTATCACCCACTAGTTCGGGAACATCACATTTCATATCAGCAAAATTCATAGGTTGCATAACTGTAGAAAATTAAACATACATGCTTTCAATCAAAATTGAGGCTGAAAAACATACAAATCATGCTTTACCAATGTAAATCATGTTCTAAACCATGAATCCAGTGATATAAAACCTGCCTGTGGGCTAAAGTTTTTATTCAATTAGATCTATATATCACCTTATGATAAAACTATCAAATTATGCTTATTTTCTCAACTCCTGTGGGCAAGTTAAGAAATATAATTTGATATTTTATCCTAATTAATCATAAAGAATTTTTATCCTAATTAATCATAAAAAATATAATAAAAATTCCTAAGGGATAAAATTTATTATATTAATTATGATTAATTACAATTAATGCCCTTTACTATATGTGATCCTAGACCACTGAATATGTAATTTTATACAACTAAAGCTGCTGTGGCTACACTTTAATTAATTAAAATTATATGGATTACAAGATATTTATTCTAAAATTTTTGTTCATAAATAAATTGTATTTACTTAAGGCAATATTAGTAAATATGAACAAAGAATCAATAATTTATGTACTAACATTCATTATGTATAAATTAAAATTATATATATTGAATCACATATGTACATCAATATATAGAATTATATCCACACAAAATGTATAATTTCATAATGAATAACTAAATTATGAATATTACAAATTATGAACAATTTCATAAATTATACCAAAATTATGAAAATTCATAAAATATTAAAATTTGTGGATATAATGAAATTTCATGAAATTCGTGAAAGTTTTCCCAAATATATCCATTTATGAAATGTGGAAAATTACCCTTTTTTTTAATTTTTGAGTTTTTTTTTTTTAATTTTCAAGTCTCAGAAAACAACATGTCGTTTTAAGTATAATGCTCAAAACGACGTGTCATTTCATAGTTTGAACAACGATTCTCAATGCTGCAAACGACATGTCGTTTCGCAGCTGGGCCTGCTAAAACGACATGATTTTGCTTCTAGGCTGTCAACAAAATGCCCAAAACGACGTCGTTTTCGCTTGGCTATGGCTAGGTCAAAACGACCTGTCGTTTTTCTACTCAGGAAACTTCATCTTCAACCTCAGTCGAGTCAATTTGACCTAGTTTTGACCCTGTTTTGAGCCAATTGCAGACCCGGTTCGTTTTTCACCACTTAAACACTGTTTTTGATGTTTTAAATTGCAGAAAACTTAACAATCCAATATCTTAATGTTTTCTAATGTCAATTTTCATTAAAACGTCCTCAAATAAAAAACCCAAAATCATAAAAAAAAAATATACGCAAACTGTGTATTTTTAGACAACCAAAAACACAAGACAGAGGTTTTAAACTAGCTCTGATGCCAAATGTAAGAGAAACTAAATGATCTAAACATGCTTTCAACATCCAAATAGCATTTAGATCAATTGTAGAAACGTGAAAAATTGCTTACCTCCAGCCATTGCAATCCATTGAAGGGTGGATATAATTTTCTTTGTTCTGAATTTGAGTACTTTTCTAAACCTTTGTAATCTCTAATCTATGGTGTATTTTTTGAAGTGAGATTATAGGCTTAAGGGACCTAAGAAAATTTTACAGTCGGTAAAAATTACTCTGTCCATCATAGAGTTTTTCTTTTTAACGTACAAACCCATGGGCAGTTACCAAAAACGGTTATGAGAACTGTCATAACCGCTTCTTAATCGGTAGGAATTATGGGTCACAATTTAAAATTAAATTAAAATAAAATAAAATAGTAACCGTTATTTTATTTTAATAGAGAAAATCTTAACATTTTTTTCTTGCTCCATCTCTCTTGAGGTTACGAGGTCGCAATCATTTTTTTTACATTCATGTTCAGTTATTCGTAGCCTGAATGTTCATATATGGTATACTGTAATTAATAATAATAAAAAAAAAAATAAGTAGCATATTTGTATGGGAAGAAAATACTGTCTTTTATTTTTTATTTTTACCTTCCGTGCGTTCTTTAATATTATACTTTAATTTTCAGTTCATTCAAGGAGCTATGGAGGAGGATGCTAGTGATAGTGATGAAGGAACTGAAGACGACGGTTGCATCTCTGGTACAAATGAAGAAAACATCGAGGGGGTTGATTCCCTGCACTTGCTTGAACAGATAGAAACGTTAGTTCTAGTCAGAGGCCAATTTATCTGAGAATATATGTGCATATGATAATGTTTCTAATTTTTATGGAATTGTTTCGCGTGACAATGTCCTATTGTGTCATGCACCGATCAAATTAATAAATATGTTAAATTCATTACGGTTCATTGAATAGAGGGAAGGAGATATGTAACAGTGTTCACTCAAGGTACCATCTCTTGGTACAATGTTAATTCAGGAACAGCCAACTTTATGTTGTTCAGAGGCAGATAAACAACATTGTGAAGCAGGTCAAAGTGGCGGATCTGATGCTCGGAATACAACTGACGAGGTATTTTTATTTTTTTTATTTTGATTCTAGGATTTCTTTTAATGAAAAGTAGCTCTTTTATCTAAAGCAAATTTCGTTATGTTACTGAAGTTTTCTTTGGGAGGCTTGACTTGTATTTCCCAATTGCAATTTATGGGTATATTATGTTGAAAATCATTGTAAGACTACGCCTCAGCGGCTTCATTTCACCTCTAAGTTCCCAAAAGAGTCAGTAACAGTGTTTAATATCATAATAATGAAATGCAAAATCCCTGAGGTACATATTGTTAAGAAATATGGAGATAAATTCAACGCCTTTTAAAATATCACCTCACGTAGAGGATTTCGAGAATCGATTGAAAGTAGAGCCGGTAATTTTAGACATAGCACAATAACACGATACGAAAACCACACGATATAGCTTTTCGTGTTATTCGTGCTAACACATTTAACACGTTTTAATTTCGGATTTTGCAGCTGTAAGGATTCAAACCTTGCACCTAAGAGGACGTGTTATTACTCTTACCACCACCACACTAAATTAGCGTTTAGTGTGAAAAACTAGGCTTTATTTATTTATTTATTATAGTTTTACTTCACCTTCCAAAAGTCGCACATTAAAAGCAAACATGAATTCTCTCTCAACTTCACCCTATATAAGCACTTGTTTTCCTTTGGCTTTGATGCTGTGCATTGCCATTAAAGCCTTTTGGCTTTAAAATGGTTTTCTAATTTGGAGAAAAAATTGAGTTTAAAATATTTAATAATTAAATATTATTATATTTTTATACTAATATTTAAAGCCTTCTAATTTTGGCTTTAGTTTCGTAGAAGATATTTGTAGAAGACTTGTAGGATACTTGAAAAATTGAAATGAAAAAAAATTATATAGTAAAAAATTATAAAATTTATATAGTAAAAAAATAAATAATAAGTTTTGTTTTTAATTATGTTATTAAATGTGTCATAATCGTGTCAATTTGTCACGGTACGATTTATTATCGCGTTAATCGTATCGTGTTTCGCGTATTATAAGCGTGTCATATTTATATTTATATTTCAAACACATTTATTAATTGTGTCGTGTTGTAATTATGTTGACACGACATGACACGTAACACGATTTGCTAACTCTAATTGAAAGGGAGGCAGGAAGCCCCTCCCGGAGTGCAGGGGACGGAGCACCTGGACTAAAATTTTATTACAAAGGTGCAAGAAAAGGAGAAAAAAGGAAGAGCAAAAACGTTTAGAAGCAGCGGAGCACGCGCCCATGGAGAAGAATTCTGTGCGGCCATGACCATAGACTCTTCGGCTGTGCGCAGAGCATAAAAATCTATAGGTCAAGACGAAATCTCGTGCGGCCACACGTGTGAGACTTTCATCTCGCACTGCTCATAATTTGATAAAAGAAAAAAGAACTCGTCTTCTTTCTTTTTTGATTACCTTCCTCGCATATGTGCGGGACCAAATCCATTCAATTTCTGAAAAGAACTACTAATCCTTCACTTTTCAAGGGATCCCACTCATGCCTCTCCCGCATCAAGTTGACCGACCCTCTCACGTAATGATTCTATCAATCATGTACATAGGTAGGCCCTCCATTCTGATTGGTATATCATGAAAAAAAGCCAAGGTCTGACGTGAGTTTTTTACCTTTTCTTTGTGTGGTTTGTTTCCATTTTTTTGTAAACCTATAAATACTTAGGCTACATTCTTTTCTCGTAGGATGAAACTCAAGAAAATTGAGTGGTTGAAAGGCTAAAAAAAATTGTTGAAAGTATAATTTTTTTTTTGTAAATTGTAAATTTTTCTATCATCATAGTAAATTATTTTACAGCGGCTGAAAATAGATGTAGTTATCACATCGAGAGTAAACAACTATAAATTTCATGTGTTTTTATTTATATTTTGTTCGCATATTTTTCATTCTCGGTAGAATTAGGGCGTTTAATTTACAACACGTATGTTCTTTTGTAGGATGATCAGTCTGGGGATGAAAACGACACAAGACTAGTTAAGAGCTTTAACAAGCAGAGGAAACATGCCATATCAGTCGCTCACAGAGGACGGAAGAATGTTGCCTCCAGAAACTCCTACAAAGACAAGGGTGGTTGGTCCACTTACAATTCCAAAATCAAGAAATAACTGTGCAGCTGGTAGATGGATCCCACGCTCGTTGGGGCTTTCATTCAAATGTATGGGGTACTGTCATCAAATTGACGAGTTTTTTTTTGTTCCTTTGGTTTTGCGACCAAGTGGTAGTGTCGTGAAGGCTGTGTAAAGCATGGCTTGAAATTCAATTTTGACTGTTAAATAGATGTGATACAGGAGATAAAGGGCTGCTGTGACTGGATAAAGATTTGTAATCGAGGTGCTTGGTAAAAAGGTTCAACTTATAGTTAAGTTTATATTGAGGGTAAAAACTATGTATTGGTTCTTTGTGAGCATTTTCTTTTTGCGGCCAAAGGGATTGAAAAGTAGGCAAAAAAAAGTAGAAACATGTTGCAATGATTTTAGTTGGAGCAAAACCAATTTCTGAAACAAGATTATCTGTCATTTCTGAAATTTAAGCTAGGTAATTACATATTCTATTGTTGAGTGCTGCAGAGAAGTATTGAAAGCAAGTTTAAGCATAGGTGCTTTGAAGACTATTTTTTAGGCGCGGACTAAAACATGGTGCGAAGTTTGGCTTTGAAAAAGGAAATTGGAGGGATTTTGGAGAATGATGCCAATGTTTGGTGTAGTGGAAAAGGTGAGAAGTATGGGAGACTGTTTGGTGCGAAGGAAAAAGGGGGAGGTAGGTCAGCACAAAAGTTGGCCCAACTCAGCAAAACCGACTGATCCAACCTGATTCGGCCCCATTTTCAATATTTTTTTCAGGCTGAAAGAATAACGTGCCCATTTTTCTTATATTTGGCCCACGGATTGGTTTCGGCCTTAGGGACGGGATAATTAGTATATGAGTGGTTATATTTACACACGAAAAATTTATATATGTCCCTAATCAATCCTTTTATAGGTACCACTGTCATTATACTTGATTTAACTTTTCATTCCCCACTCTAATTTCAATCGATTTATTTTGGATATATTAAATGACGTAAGCCTTTTTAGCCAAAATCTTAACCAAAAAAGATTTTATGAAAAAAAAAAAAAGAGATAAAGCTCCTTTCTAGCGAAAAAAATCAAAACTACTCAAATAAACAAAATAGCAACCATGCTTGTATAGATATACAAGGACTTGCCCATCCAGATGCGCAACTATGGTGATGCGTACTCCACTTTGTGGCAATACGTTGCAAAGGACAACCAAGAAACATAAAAACCTACACAAGATAACCAAATCATATAGATATATATTTTCTATCATAGACCCCAGTAATTCAATATCATGTAATGCAAGTAAGAGAAGTACAATTCTAGCAACAAAAACGAAAATTAGAGAAGTACAAAATATTACCTCAACAATATGATTGCCGTTGACAAAACCAAATGCAATAATTTCACGTGAAGCATTTGGCAAAGGCACCGATCTTGGTGGGAGAAACGTAAGGCATTATTGAGTAGAAAGTTGCAACAAAACAAGATTATAACATGAAGCTATGACGTGACCCATATCAGGCATGGTCATCCACCGCTTCTTGTTTGGCCAATTCTCAAAGTATGATAACATATAGAGCAGCTCATCAATTCTTTCTTGCCAACCGTAAAGTTTTCTATAGTCATTTTATGAGTAACTAACTTAGAAATCAAGTCTCTTCTCACTTGTGGCCAGTTGTTCTCGCCCATACCTATTAAATCTACAATGGCTCAAAAACCGGCTTCGTTTGGTATTCTTTTAAAAATTTTTAAAAATATTTTTGCATGTTCTTAAAGACAAAAATTTTAAAAACACTTTTAACATAACTCCTTAAAAATTTTCATTTTCTAAAACAAAACTATTTTTATCCATTTTGAAAACAATACGATACTATACCAGTACATTACACCCATTAGCTTGGCGCAATAGGAAATATAAAGATATTCAACCCGTTTGGTAGTGTTTCAAAATAGGTGAAGATGGTTTAGCTTTAGAAAATAAGAATTTGTTGGACAATATGCTGAAAATATTTTTGAAATTTTTATCTCAAAAAGTGTGCAAATTATTACCAAATAGAAATTCTCTGTTTTTTTATAATAGAAACTCTTATTATTAATGTGAATATGCCTCATTTACAATAATAGATTCCATAAAAGATAGAGCTTCTTTCAATCAAATTAGCTCATCATCTATATTAAAAGCATAAGCAGCCATAGAATGGGTAACCTTATTGGCTTCTATATATACATGATATGGAAAGATAATAAGCTAGATACATCCAACAATAAAAGTTTAAATTCATTATAATATGAAGACGAATGATTGATGGCTTCGACAATTGCAAAGTATCAGACTCCACAAATTGGAGATTTAGACCAACATCTATAACCCACTGCAAACTCAAGGAAACGGCTTTGGATTCAGCTCTACGAGCAGAAAATACACCATCAAATATGTGTATGTGTGTGTGTATATATATATTTGCAAGCACTGCCATAATGAAATCTTCAGAATCTCTAATAACGGCTCCTATGAGCATGACTTTGTTTATGGAGGAAATTGAAGCATCAACATAAGTTTTTATGGAAAAGTAGATGAAGGCACCATTTAGGAAGTTGGCGATGGGGAGATTTTTGAAAGTGAAGGGATTTGAATTTTTTGGGCGGCACGGTAGTCGAAAAGGTAAAGAATTACCCCTTCCATTAACAAAAGAGGAAAACGACTGGAAATACCATGGAAAAATTTATTATGCTCACCCCAAATTACCCAGGAAAACATAGAAACAGTTCAAATTCTTTTTTGCTAGAGCCTTTAGTCAAATGATGAAAGATCTCCGAAAACGACAATTGAAAACAGGAAGAAAAGGCTAATTGAAAAGGCGACAATTTACAAATTTCTTTAGCAAACTTACAATGAATAAGAGCATGACTAGTGAATTCCCAGGAACAAGAACACGAAGAACATTTTACAGAAGGAATAACTTTTCTTTGAAAGAAACCAATTGTAGCGGGTACGGTATCATGAAATAAGCTCTCAAAGAGGAAGACTTGACTTTATTAGGTAGGTAGAAGGGCCAGAAAAATTCCACCATTTTTGCATAGGAGTCGAAACAGAAGATGAAGCAGAATTTTCTGAGACAGCTGCAAGATAGAAGCTAGATTTGATTTGATAGATTCCATCTTTCGTGAAATGCCAAATAGCGCGATCGAGAACTCGATGAATACTCAAAGGAATGAAAGCATTCTGATCTCTATCAATTGGAGAAAAATATTGTTGAAGTAGTGGTTGATTCTAAACTCCAGAGCTGATGATTAAGTCCGACTTTGAGGTTGTTAAGACAAAGATTTCTCATCGAAGACTTGTGTTGGGGAATTAGACTTCTCTTATTTTCAAAGATCGTAAGAACAAATAATTGCAGAAAAGAAATAGGAGAAAAGAAAAAAAGAGAGACACCAAATTTTTATACAGGTTCGTCTAAATTTGAGACTACGTCATGTTTCTGCCGCTTGCAGATTCCACTATGATGAAGAAGATTACAGATTACAAGAGAAGTTTCTCACACACTCTCAAATTGTGTTTACCAAAACTCACTTCTATCTAGCACCCTATGGGAATTTTTCTTTCACAACAATGGAGCTCTCAAAAAAATGACTCACACAAAGTCACACACCAAAAGTCACAACTCTAGCCATTTTATATCTATTTATACACCAAAGAAGAGGAAAAATAGCAACTAATGAGAAAACCTAGTAGTTTCCTGTTTTTGGGGTGTTTGAATTCGACTCTGACTCAAAATCTCGTAAAGAATCGCACAACACAGAGCTTTGGCGCCGCGGCACTCGAAACGAGCGCTGCGGCACTGCCCTACAACGCCTAGGCGCCCAACACCCAGCGCCTAGACGCCATTTAGCCAGCGCTTAGGCTCCAGTTAGCCAGCACCTAGGCACCCAACACCCAGCACCTAGGCGTCATTCAACCATCGCCTAGGTGCTCTCCTAACAGCGCCTTTGTCCATGGGTATTGCGGCGTCCAAATCTGGCGCCGCGGTGCCCCGAATCTACCTCTACTCCTTTTTTTCTCTTCTTTCTCCTTAGCTAGATTGATTTGGCTCCATTATTCAACAATTCCTTTTGGAGACTAATCAATCATCACGTCTCCCACTACAGCAGCAACAACTTCTTACGCCTCATAGAGAAGTCCAATTGAAGTTGTACACAACTTCAGTTTCTCGATCGGAACCATCTTAGTGAGCATATCTGCTGGATTCTAACTCCCAAGAATCTTCTCAAGCTTTAACACTCCATCTTCCAAAGCTGACTTGATGAAGTGATACCACAATTATATATGCTTCGTCCTAGCATGAAATGCGAGATTTTTTGCCAAGTGAATAGCGCTCTGACTGTCACTATGTAATGCACTCATTTCTTGCTTGTGACCTAGTTCTTCTAGAAACGACTGCAACCAAATCATCTCGGTGCTCACTTCTGTCATTGCCACATACTCTGCTTCAGTTGTAGAGAGTGCAACTATCTTTTGTAGCTTCGAGACCCAACTAACTGCTGTGCTACCCAAAGTGTAGACATAACTGGTGGTACTCTTTCTGCCATCTATGTCACCAGCCATATTAGCATCTACATAGTCCTACAGTCCCAAGTCTGACTTCTTGAAACACAGTGCTAAACCCGTAGTACCTCTCAGGTATATGAGAATCCACTTCGCTGCCTCCCAATACTGCTTACCTGGATTGCTCATGTATCTACTCACAACTCCCACTACATGTGTAATGTCGGGTCTGGTACAAACCGTGGCATACATGAGACTGCCAATTGCGGAAGCATAAGGCACCTTGGCCATGTGGTCTCGTTCTTGCTCCGTAGTCGGTGATTGCTCCTTTGATAACTTGAAGTAATCGGCCAAAGGAGTATTCACAGGCTTCGCATTAGTCATGTTGAATCTGCTAAGCACCTTTTCAACATATTCTTCCTGTGACAGTTTGAGAGTATTACGGTTCCTCGTTATTCTTATTCCAAGGATTTGTTTTGCAGCACCCAAATCCTTCATTACAAACTCCTTAGACAGCTCGTTCTTCAGCTTGTCAATCTCCTGTTTGCAACCTCTTGCTATCAACATATCATCGACATATAGCAACAATATAATGTAGGAGTCACCAAAATTCTTCACATAATAACAATGATCTCTCTAACATCTCAAGAAACCGTTGCTGCACATAAAACCATCAAACTTCTTGTACCATTACCTGGGAGCTTGTTTGAGGCCATACAAGCTCTTCTAAAGTTTGTACACCAAGTTCTTCTTACCTGGTACTTCAAAACCTTGTTGCTGCTTTATGTAGATCTCCTCCTCCAAATCACCATGGAGAAAGATCGTCTTAACATCCAACTGTTCCAAGAACAAGTCTTCATTTGCCACTAGCGCAAGTACCATCCTGATCGTGGTTAGCTTCACCATTGAAAAAAAAAATCTCGTTAAAGTCGATGCCCTTTTTCTGCTGAAAGCCTTTTACCACCAGCCTTGCCTTATATTGTTTACTGCCATCAGATTCATCTTTAATCCTGTATACCTATTTGTTGTGCAAGGCCTTCTTGCCCTGTGGTAACTCTGTCAGTTGCCATGTCCGATTGGACATTAATGAATCCATCTCGTCCCTCATGGCTAACTCTCACTTGACCGAATCTTTAGCCTCCATAGCTTCATCATAGCTCTCTAACTCACCTCTGTTGGTCAACAAAATATAATGTAGAGAAGGGGAGTATCTCTGTAACGGTCTGATAGTCTTGGTAGATCTCTTGACTAGAGTGGCAGGAGTGCTCTGATTTCCCTCTAGAGCTATGTTTTCCTGGTCTTCAACCTCTGGATTTTGCACCTTCACTTCAGGAAGATCTTTCAATGGAATTACCTCAGGCTTCTTGATTTCAAAATTTAAACCCTTGGAGTCAGTGTTGTTTCTATCCTTGTAAAGAATACCTTCATTGAAGATCACATCCTTGCTCCTAATAATCTTCCTGTTTTGGTCATCCCAAAGACGATAACCAAACTCAAGTCTACCATAGCCAACCAGAAAACACTTCTTAGACTTTTCATCAAGTTTACTTCTAGTAGTGGAATCAATGTGGACATAGGAAACACAACCAAATACTTTCGAGTAAGAGAGGTCAACCTTTTGCCGCTCCATACTTCTTCCGATAGCTTGAACTTCAGCGGTGTGGATGGACTTCTGTTGATTAGATGAGCTGCTATATTAATTGCCTCAACCCAAAATGACTTTGGCAGCCCCACATGCAACCCCATGCTTCTGGCACGCTTATTTGGAGTTCTGTTCATCCTCTCAACTACCTCGTTCTGTTGTGGTTTCCCTGGAATGGTTTTCTTCATCTTTATTCCATTCTCAGCATAGTACCGCTTGAAATCTTCACCTAAGTATTCTTCCATATTGTCAGACTACAAGCACTTCACCTTCAAATATGTCTCATTCTCCACCATAGCTTTCCATCTCTTGAAAGCATCAAAGACATCAGATTTGTCTTTTAGAAAGTAAACCCATACCTTCCTGCTTGAGTCATCAATGAATGTCACATAGGAGTTAGTGCCATCAAGGGAAGTCACCATTGTAGGTCCCCACACATCAGTGTGAACTAGCTCC
The DNA here is from genome assembly GCA_946598075.1 of Artocarpus hirsutus. Lineage (NCBI taxonomy): Eukaryota > Viridiplantae > Streptophyta > Magnoliopsida > Rosales > Moraceae > Artocarpus > Artocarpus hirsutus. The sequence continues at coordinate 5,592 of CAMOHE010033453.1, read as the reverse complement.
AGCTTCTTGGACTTAGGCTCTCTACCTACTGTTGAGAAACTGACTCTCTTCTGCTTGCCAAAGATGCAACCTTCACACATCCTGTGATCAATGGTTTTCAATCCTGGCAATTTTTCATTAAGTGAAGCACCTTCATTCCCTTCTCACTTATGTGCCCGAGCCTATTGTGCCACAGCTCAATGTTAGCAACAAAGTCAACAACTGCTATGGTATCTTTGCAACTGAAATTAATGTAGAGAGTTCTAGCTTTATGTCCCCGAGCAACAACCATAGCTCCCTTTGTGACTTTCTAACCTCCACAATTCAGGTCACATTGTATACTTCGTCATCTAGTTACCCCACTGAAATCAAGTTGCGCATTAGTTTGGGAACATGTCTCACCTTATGAATCTTCCACACAGACCCATTAGGCATTTTTAAACTGACATCTCCAATGCCAGCAATATTCAAAGGTTCTCCGTCAGCAAGATAAACCTTACCATGATTTCCAGCAACGTAGTTCTCCAATACATGACGATATGCAGTGGTGTGGAATGACGCTCCTGAATCTATTATCCATGAATCAAAAGAACTGTCAACTGACAAGATTAAGGCATCCTGTGGCTCTTTAGTGGCGGCATTAGCTGCATCATTATTCTTGTCTTCATTCTTCCTTGGAGCCCTGCAATTCTTCTTCAAGTGGCCGGTTCTCCCACAATTTCAATACTCCATAGTCCTACCATTTATTGACTTGCTTCTCCCATTCCTTGACTTGCCTCTCTTGCCATTATCCCTGTTGGAATGCCTCTCAAGTTTCCTGCCCTTATTATCAACATTAAGGGCTGAGTTCGACGTTGAGGCTTCACTTGAGTCCTTCCTGAGAGCTTCTTTCGCCAGAATAGAATACATCAACAAACTTCAATTTTGGCATTCCTAATCGAATTTGTAATGGGTTTCCAACTATTCGGTAACGAGGCCAAGAGGATTAGGGCATTGATCTCATCATCGAATTTAATCTCTACTAAGACCAATTGGTTCAGGACGGTGTTGAAACAATTCAGATGCTCTACCACCGAGACACCTTCAGGCATTTTTAAATTAAAGAGCTTCTTCATGAGATATACCTTGTTATTGGCTGAGGGCTTCTCATACACCTCTAACAAGGCCGTCATCATCCCTGCTGCAGTATTCTCCTTCGCAACATTGTGGGTCACGTTCTTTGACAGGGTCAAACGGATCACTCCCAGCAGCTATCTATCAAGAAGATTCCACTCCTCATCCTTCATGCCTTCGAGCTTATTACCTAAGGGCAAGTACAATTTCCTGTTATAAAGGTAGTCTTCCACTTGCATCCTCCAATAGGAAAAATCCAAACCATCGAATTCGGTGATACCGACTGCCGAACCTTCTTCTCCAGTCATTGTTCTTGATCAAAACCTCCGCTCTGATACCACTAGTTGGGGAATTAGACGTCTGCTAATTCCAAGGATCGTAAGAACGAATAATTGCAGAAAATAAATAGGAGAAAAGAAGAAAAGAGAGACACCAAATTTTTATACAGGTTCGTCTAAATTTGAGATTACGTCATGTTTCTGCCGTTTGCAGATTCCACTATGATGAAGGAGATTACAGATTAAAAGAGAAGTTTCTCACACACTTTTAAATTGTGTTTACCAAAACTTTCTTCTATCTAGCACCCTGTGGGAATTTTTCTCTCACAACAATGGAGCTCTCAAAAAAATGCCTCACACAAAGTCACACACCAAAAGTCACAACCCTAGCTATCTTATGTCTATTTATACACCAAAGAAGAGGAAAAATACCAACCAATGAGAAAACCTAGCAGTTTTTCCTTTTTGGGAAGTTTGAATTCGACTCTGACTCAAAATCTCGTAAAGAATTGTGCAACACAGCGCCTTGGCGCCACAACGCTCTAAACGAGCGCCATGGCGCTCCCCTACAGCGCCTAGGCTCCCTACAACCAATGCCTAGGTGCCCAACACCTAGCGCCTAGGCGCCATTTAGCTAGTGCCTAGGCGCCCAACACTTAGTTTCTAGGAGCCATTTAACCAGCGCCTAGGCGCTCTCCTGACAATGCCTCTATCCAACGGGCGCCGCGGCGTCCCGAATCTGCCTCCACTCTTTTTTTTCTCTTCTTTCTCCTTGGCTAGGTTGATATGGCTCTATTAGTCAACAGCTTGAATGAGGATGAGCCTGAGAATGTAAACAAACAGTTTCTTAGAATAGTACTTATGAGTTGCAATTTTAAATGATCGTACAATTGTATAATAATTGCGGAAGCATGACAATTAGCAAATTAAAATGAGGTATTAACAAACTAAAGGAATTATTATTATTCATTGTCATAGTTATTGTACAAATGATTATCTTATTTTAAAAATATAATTTGGAAACATAAGTCATATATAGAAAAATAAAAAGTGAATAACTAAGTGTAAACGAATCAAATATATGGAATATGTCTCCATGCAGGGCATAATTGCTTCTTAAAAGTACGCACTAACATAATAGATAAGAGCCATATAACAAAAAAACATTCAATAAACAAAACTGTTAGTGAGAAAAAGTAAAGTGAAAACTATATAATAATATTTTTTATGCTTGTATTGCAAAAGATATAGAAGAAGGAGAATTTAAACAAACAGATGCAAATCTCATCTTTAACTCTATGCGTAAGGCGTTTTCAGATTAGATGTTTATTTCAGATGTCTGATAAATACAAAATATTACAGCAAATGAAACATAGTACCATGGATGTAGACTAAAAAAACATAAAAAAATAGTTAAGGCTATAAGATAATTAGGGAGTTATGAAATGGAAAAAGAGTAAATAAGAGGAAGAAATTATATTGTAGGAATATAAAAAATGAAATTGATATGAACAGTTTCAAAAATAAAATGAAAAAGAAAGTTAAAAGTACTGAAGAATTGACATGAGTGTAAGTTGTTATAAAAAAAACTGAAATTGGTAGCGTAATGGAAAGCATATGTATGCATAAAAGAAATTGAGATTGAAATTGGGGGATTTAAATGGTTTGTGAAATGCGTGTAACTTTAAGTAAAAAATTAATTATGTTAAATTTAGTTATTAAGTGTGCCAAGTATGATTTAGTTGCTAATTTCAACCATTTAAAATTTTGTTGCATATTTTATTTATAAAGTCAATTTAAAAATCTAATTTTTCTTGGTTTTTAAATGTCAAATGACACCTTTGCCTATGCCACTTACCTCTCTATTTACCAAACTGCCATTGTTGCCTTTCCTTTTTGTTCACATGTAATCAAGGCCACTTATTCCAAAAAAAAAAAAAAAAAAGAAGAAAAGAATAGACATAAATCAGACATGATCACATAGGTCTGCCTAAAGCATCTCATTCTTTTCTCTTCTTTACCCGAGTCTTCTAACAACCAAAAGCATCGCATGTTTTGAGACCATATACCTTGGTCCCTCACTTCATTTCTTTTTCTTTTTTCCATACACACACTCAAACACTATATATTTCCCTCTTCCCACGCCTACTCTCCCTCTTTCTCTCTCTCTTTAGGCTTCTTTTTTTTTTCCCTTTCCTTGCTCTCTATTTTATGGATTGCAAAGAACACTTCCTCTCTTGCAACAAATAGAGAAGAATCAAGATTTCACAAAATCTTCATATTTTGACAAGATTTTGAGGTTAGCTTCTCTTTGAAATATGGGTTTGACTATATTTTATGGCATTTCAAATTTCTGGGTCACCTTCATTATGAATTTTTGGATTAAATCTGGATTTTGAGCTTTATATGTTTGCATATCTTTTTGGAATAAGTTTTTCACTTAGTTATGAAAAGTTTTGAATTTTTAGATCTAGATTGTATGTTGAGCATAAAAAATTTCAGAAAAAGGGTTTACATATGTTTTAATATGATATTCTATAGTTTTTGTGTATTTTTCATGTTTTGGGATTTGATAAAACAAGCCAGATTGAGCTTTGAAGCTCAAAATTTTTTAAGACCATAAATCTGGAAATTTCCATATTATAACCTATCGGTAGGATGAACTTAACCTGGCGGTAGGCTAGACTCAACTGGGTGGTAGGCCGGACTTGAACAACCGACAGGCCAGTCGTACAGTCCACTCGGACAGTTTCTGTCCCTTCTATTTTTTGTCATTTTGTGACTAGGAAATGTTATAAAATTATGTTTTTGTATTCAAAAACATTGAGAATAAGTTTTCATTAATGATAATTTTAAGTAAAAAGACACACTGATAATTATATTAACATAATGACATTTGATTTAGCACTATTTCTAACTTTAAATGCAATTTTTAAGGTTTTGAATGTTAATGAAGCTTACATTAAATTCTTGATCGGAGTTAACGCTATTTGAATTTCAAATATTGAGGTAGTAGCCCACTTTATAAATTATTTCGGTCAAGTTTAATTCTTAAATGATTTTTAAGAACGATTTTTGTCTTGATTTTGAAGTTATTTTTCCGCATTTAAGAAATTGAGTCTAGTTATTCTTTTCAATGCCTAAAACCCGTACGGTAGTGTTTATCAAGTTTCATACAAGTATGTATTTATTGGTTTTGTTAAGATTATGAGATTCTGTTTAGCAAGTATAATTTGTGAATAATCCTCTTATCTATAATTGTAAGTTTGAACAATGTGATTTTAACAGATTATCCTACTGAGTCTTCCGCTCACGTTTTATTGATCTAAAAATTCCCTTCCTAGGTTTGCAGATCATAGAGCATGAGTAGAAATAGTACTTTTATTTCACACTGTTGTATGACACATATAATGTATGACTTGTTCCGATGTTGACATAGATATCAGTCATATAGAATTATTTATCCTAAGAATGATAATGTCAGTCTTGCATTATTATTTGTAATTTAATTATGCAACCTCCTTTGTAGTCAACATCCACACGACAGTGATTGTTGATGAAACTTCAATTGAGCATTTATTTATTTATTAGCATTTAATTTGTTGTTTAATTAGTTCGCGGCCCCTGCTCCTCGGGCCGTGACAATCTCATACCTTGAAAATGTAACTTTGCACCCCAAAAAATACTACGCCATACGAAAGATGGATGATGTCCAATTTGTGCACGTAAAATTGAGGAGTGAATAAAATATTTGGCTTTGAATACTGTCACGCCCCGGAGTACGGGAGGTGACGTGGTGGTTTAATTAAATTAATTAAGTAAGGATTTGGTTAAAAATCAGGGTTTTAGAATGAAATTTATAAATAAAATGTGATAATTTTAAAATTGTTTGAATAGAAAAGTTAAAGAAATAAATGAATCATCTTAATAATAAAACAAATAGAAATAACATTAAAATAATCAAATATGGGGTGGAACGCGTATGAGTCCCACTGGCCCACATATTGTGCACACACATATAGTACTGACAATATTATGATACAACCACAGTCCAGAATGAAAGAGAAATTAAAGTCTTACATGCCTTGAATGATAAATTATCCTACCAAATACTTCTACTGCTCGTAAGTCCGGTCAGCGGACTCCTCTCCAAACCTATGCTGATATCCACCTAGGGTTAAGATTTTAAAACAGATAAAATGTGAGCGAAAGGCTCAGTAGG
>CAMOHE010033450.1:0-24382 GCA_946598075.1 Artocarpus hirsutus | reverse complement strand
ATTTCAAACATGTACAACATTTCACGACGGTTTTTACTAAAAACCATCATGGAAGCCTCGGGTCCTTCCATGACAGTTTTTAGTAAAAACCGTCGCGAAAGGCCTTCCATGACGGTTTTTACAAAAACCATCGTGGAAGGCCTTGTACCTTTCACGATGGTTTTTAGTAAAAACTATCTTGAAAGGCCTTCCACGATGTTTTTTAGTAAAAACCGTCGTGAATGACCTTCCACGACGGTTTTCAAAAAAACTGTCTTGGAAGGCCCCGTGGTTTAAAAATTTTAGTTTCCCACCCAAATTTAACCTTCATGAAAGATTAAATTTTGACGGACTACTAAAAATTTCAAATATACAAAACCTTCTATGACAGTTTTTATAAAAACCGTCGTGAAAGGTTAAAATTTTATTCATGCTGAACTTAAAGGTTAAATTTAAAAATTTTAAACATGCATACCTTCCATGACGGATTTTATAAAAACCGTCATAGTAGCTCCCGCCAATACCACATTTTCGTCTTCGCGGGCGTAACTTGCCGCTTTTTTTTTCCTTATCACGATGGTTTTTGAGAAACGGTAGTTAAATAAAGGTCGTATAATCTCAAATTTGTTATAGTGTCAAGCTTTTGAAATCAAGGTTTTTATTTTAAGAATATGCATGAACAATTTTTAATGAGCGGCACTCCCTATGCTATGTGGCAGGTTATCAACATACATGGCAAATCATATTATAATACAGACAAGCAAAGCAATCATGCAAAGCTACAAGCAAATAGTAATAAATAGCCATAATATTATGATCCTATCTTAGAGAAAAGAAATCAAAGATTACAAGAAATAAATTGAAACATATTATTGATTTTTCATCCTTGAATCTTCAAATTGTATCCTTCTTCGTGTATTATCCATCTCTAAGTTTTCAATCTTGTATGGATCGAATACTCCATATTTTTGGTCATATCTAAATTTAGTGTTTCTTAGAATTGTCTCAAAAATAAAATCAAAACTACAATGAAAATGCACCTTTTCTAAAAATCTATAGCTTTCTACCGGCATACCGATCTATTTAATTAGTCTGCCAGTCATGACCCTTCAGCTTGTTATATACCACAGTTCTGCCTGTCAGTTATGACAGATTGACTTGTCAAACATAAAAGTTTGGCTTGCCACTAGAGTCATCAAAATTCTACCCCGCGGACGGCCTACCGATCCTAGAGGTTTGACTTGCCGGTCTGCGACCATCAGTCTACTAAACCTAAGGGGTTCGATAGGCCGACCGAGCTGAATTCAAGTCTTTCTAGAAAATGCACTTTTAATGCAGTTTTTCAATATTATTTTCAACAATTCAAAAACATAAAATTAAAGACTCAGGAAATACCTGTATAACGCTATCATTTATCTTCTAGATCTGTTTTTTAGATCCGTTTTCTTTAAATGATTATTTAATTACAAAATTCTTACAAATTAAAAGTTAAATAATAATTCCTAGATGGAGATGATAGTCTGCCATCTAAATACATGAAAAACCTAAATACACATTATAGCCTCTAAGGAACCATAACTAGCATAAATTAATTAATTAATGAATAATTAAATAATAATTTAATCAACCATAATTAATTAATTAACATTCACCATATAATTCTATGACAACATAAATATATAAAAACCCTAGAGTGCCAACTCTTTAAAAAATTAAATCCAAGCGTAGAAGAGACTAAGATCACATAATTTATACATATAGCATGATCACAAACTTGTATATTTATGTAAAAACTATGGCTCTGATACTAATTGTTGGAAAAATAGTACGTAGTAGAAATTTTAGAATTTTTATACTAGAGTCTTTTTCAAAACACAAGTTTGACATGCTATATGCATAAATTAACCAGATCTTACAAATCTTTTAATGCTGAAGAGCTCCTTGCAATCTATAAAGAGAAAGGCATCCTAGAAGAGCCTCAACCAATTGGTTTTCAGTGCTATTCTCTATCCACGATGGGTGTGCATATGGGCACACAATGTACAACTCTTCCCTGTTGACTTTCCTTCCAACCAATTGAGAAATGCCCAGAACTAAGGTTCGTGATTTGTGAACAATAGCTCTCAGGGGAGTTTCAGAGACTCATAAACAGAGTGTTCACTCTAGATTTCTCAACTGATCTAAATAACTTATGAGTCTCACTCCCTATTTATAGAGGTTGGGCCTAGGGGTTAGTCCTTATCAAATAAGGCCTCAAAAATTTGAATCTGGATCAATATCTGATAAAATCACATAAAAATGCATGATCAGATTATCGTTCAATCTACTGGTTGAACTGATAGATCGGCCTACCGAACTTACTCGAACGACAAGCCAAACTTGATGACTGGCCTACCAAACTTACGATAAATGTTCCTTGTAAATCTTTTATTTTCCACCTGAGATTCTTAGGAAAAAGCCTCAGTTTTAATTTAAATAACTTATAGAAAAGTTATTTGATTAAAACAACAATATCTAGATAATCTCTAGGAAAATAAATATTTCTGATAATTCAACAAGTTTATCTTCAATTAATTTTCACAAAATTAATTCAACCAATAAACAGACATAAATTATCTAATCCTATCGAATTTCAACCACTCTGACAATTTGACATAAGTCACCAATTTATTGGAAAAGCACATAGTATCGTTACAAGATTTATTATGAGCTAACAAAAGGGACATGATGGACCTATATAGTTCAAGCTCTTGATAGTTATGAAACCCAATATCCTAGATATACATTTTATAATTATCAACTCTAACACTATTTCACTAAAAGCTTAGAGCTGTATTCTTGATTTATATAGAATTACGAAGCTTGAATATATAAGTCTCCATGATGTAACATAATGTGACATATCTCTATAGGATTATCTATAATCGGCTAAAGAATAAATTATGTTTTACCTTCCTGATTTTTTTTCTCTTACATTTCATTATCTCATCATCAGAAAACTTACCATCTAAAAATAGTATACCATTCGGTTACACCTATGTATCTAAATGCTTGAGCGCTCTAGTTTTTCAATTACAGGATTTTGCATATAAGAGGATATCATCGACTCCTAAAGAGGCGCTATTAATTTCTTATCTATGAATTACAAGTCTACACTGTCAAGAGTCATTTCTTCAACGTACTGGTATGCGTACCATCATAAATTGTGGATGTCACTCTTTGATACATCAAAAGACATAGGTCAAGGCCACGGGCCCACTATTTATCTCAAGATTACGATACAACACATATGATTGTCTAAAGTGAATTGATTTGCCGAGATACAATTATTAATCCAAATCAATTATACTTTATGTCCCGATTTAATACATCATCATCTATGACAATGCACCAATGTTTCTATTTGTGGAGTCCTCCTCCGATGGCCAAGACAATCCATCTCCCGTTAGGGATATAGACAACATAGCAATCTTTGCATGAATAAAGCACCCAACTTTTATTCCCTCGATTACGAATCTTATGATTTAGACCGTCACCTTTAGAATCATGTCTTCCACATAATCTGTCAATTATATGCCTAATTCTAAAAGTTTAGACTGACAGTCTCAGACTTTTGTTTGCTTATCATACATCCTATAAATATGAACATAAGGAGTACAAAAATTTAGTATATGAAAAATAAATAAATTCTTTATTGATAAAAATTTCTCCAAAAGCATATTATATTTTTACTTCTTAGGGCATATATGTCTAATAAGAAGTTAGTTCACTTAGGTTCATTCTCCTATCATCTATAAATACATAGATATCTAATAATATATATGTGTGTGTATATATATATATATTAGGGTAAAATACATGTTATATCTATGTAATATACAAAACTTCCTTCTAACAATATAGAATGATACAATATTATATGTGATATACATATATACATCCATGACACAAGAAATAGTCACATTTCACTCCTCTAATATACACATATAGATATATGTTTGTATATATCACACGATAAAAATATCATCAAATTTCTCCCTTTTTTTTACAAAAATCTAGAAATAAAAAAATAAGATCAAAATAATTCTCTAAAAATTAAAAAAAATAGTTCCTAAAATTCAAATAAATTCTCAAGATTAAAATAGCACGTCCAACGTATAAAAATTTAAGCAATTCACCAAGATAAATCATTTTATGAGCAAACAATAATAATCACACTTTAGCACTTTATATCGTTGGAACTTTTCTAAATCATCCACTAGAAAAAAATTATTAGTTTAGAATAAGCTTTATAATCATAAATATTATATTAAATATCATATAAAAATATGCTTTTAAGTCATAATTCTTATTCATATTGTCCCAAAAGATCGTTATCATCCGTTAAAGAAAACAACAATTGTTAATCCTTCTTACCTTATAAAAGTTTCGTCCCCGAAACTTAAAATAATTGAGGCTACTTGTTTCTCATTTCATCTTCTCGTTCCTATCTAGCTTCTTCTACTTTGTGGTTACACCAAAGGACCTTAAATAATGTTGTTTCTTCATTCCTTTGGGTCTTGTTCCTTCAATCTAAAATCTCAACTAGCTTCTCTTCATACCTAAGATCTTCTCGTGTTTTGATGGCTTGGGGTTTGATTACATGCATGGGATCTGGGATCTTCTTCTTAAGCTTCGAAACATTAAAGACATTATGGATAGATGACATGTTTGGTAGTAGATTCAATTCATAAACCACATTACTAATTCGCGTCACTACTTCATAAGGTCCTATTAATCTTGGGCTAAGCTTACCTTTGTTCCTAAATCTCATGATTCCTTTCATTGGTACCACTCTTATAAACACAAAATCACTTACTAAAAACTCCAAAGGCCTCCTCCTTTTGTCAGGATAGCTCTTATGCAGGCTCTATGCTATCTCAATTCTTCTACGTATCAATTTTATTACTTCAGTTATTTTGTTAACAAAATATGTCTTCTCTTTTATCTGTTCTTCCAACATCTTCTTTTCCCCAACATCAAGCCAACAAATGGATGACCTGCATTTCTGTCCATAAAGCACTTCATAAGGTGCCATCCTAATAGTTGCCTAATAGCCATTGTTGTATGCAAACTCTACCAACGGTAGCATCTTACACCAGCCAGTCTTGTAACCAAGAGCATAGGTGCAGAGCATGTCATCTAAGATCAATTTGTTCTCTCTATCCAGTTGTCAGTTTGGGGTGAAAAGTTGTGCTTGAGTGCAACTTTGTATCTAATGCATTTTGCACACTTTTGGAACACAATGAAGCCTTATAATTTCCTTGGCATAGAGTTCTGTAAGTTGTTCCATCGAATAGGTGATTCTAATGGAAATAAAGTGTGTTGTTTTCTTCAATCAATCAACTATAACCTAAATGGCATCATACCCATTAGTCATTCTTGGCAGACCTATAATGAAATCCATTGCAATCTCTTCATACTTCCATTTAGATATTTGAATTGACCGCTAGATGCCTCTTGGTCTTTGGTGTTCATCCTTGACTTGTTGACATGTCAAGCATTGATTTACATTCATGGCAACACCATGCTTAATGCCAAACCATCAAAAGCAATCCTTTTGGTCATTATACATTTTTGTCACACCTGGATAGATTGAATGAGAAGCATTATGGATTTCTGTTAGGATCCTTTATTTCAAACTATCAACTTTAGGAATGCATAAACTATCTTTGAAATATAACGTTCTGTTTTCTGCCACTCGAAACCTTTCACATCTATCTTCCTCAATCTCTTGCTTGATCTTTACTAAGCTTGTATCTCTATCTTGTTTGCCTCAAATTTCATCGCATAATGTTGGTGCAAGAGTCAATGCCAATAGTTGTCCTGAAATTAATTCAAGACTGAAGTTTAGAATTTCTTTCTTTAAAGATTGGGACATTCCTTGTAATGACATCAAGATTGCAGAAAACTTCCTACATAGAGCGTCAGCCAATTGATTTACCTTCCTTAGTGATAAAGGATTTCATAATCATAGTCCTTGACCAATTCTAACCATCTTCATTGTCTCATATTCAAGTCCTTCTAGGTAAAAGTACTTCAGACTCTGATGATTGGTGTAGATTTTACACTAAACTCTGTACAAATAGTATTTCTAAATTTTAAATGCAAAAACTACCACCGCTAATTCGAGATCATTAGTAGGATAATTCTTTTCATAATCTTTTAGTTGTCTTGAGATAAAAGCAATCACCATATCATTTTACATCAGTATTGTATGGAGACCTAGTTTTAAAGCATTGCTATATATGACAAATCCTTCTTCACTTTCTGAAATTGCCAAAATTAGAGTTGAGGTTAGCCTTTTCTTTAGTTCTTAAAAACTCTTCTCATAATCATCTGTCCATTCAAACTTCTTCCCTTTATGGCTCAGGTTGGCGAGCGGCAAGGCTATCTTGGAGAAATCTTCCATAAACTTTCAAATAATATTTGGCTAAGCCTAAGAAGCTTCTTATCTCACTTGCATTCCTAGGTAGATTCTAGTTGAGGATAGCTTCGATTTTGGTAGGGTCTACCATAATTCCATCTTTAGAAACAACATGACCTAGAAAAGATACGTGATCGAGCCATAATTCACACTTAGAGTGCTTGGCATACAACTGATGTCTTTTTAAGTTTTCTAGCATAATTCTTAAGTGTTCAGCATGTTCAATTCTACTCTTTGAATAATGAGGATGTCGTCGATAAACATTATGACAAATTTATCAAGGTAGTCCTTGAACACCCGATTCATCAAGTCTATGAATGTTGCAGGAGCATTTGTTAGGCCAAAGGGCATGAATACAAATTCATAACGGCCATACCTTGTTATAAAAGCTGCCTTTGGAATGTCTCCTTTTATCTTTAGTTGATGGTATCTTAACCATAAATCTATCTTGAAAAGATTGATGCACCTTTTAGCTGATTAAATAAACCAACGGTCTTGGGCAATTGGAACTTGTTCTTGATTGTTACTTTGTTTAGCTCTTGGTAATCCATGTAGCCTCACAGAATCGTCCTTCCTCTTAACGAATAAAACTGGAGCTCCCCACAAAAAATGATTAGGCTAGATATCAAAAAGCTCTTTTAGATGAGTGTGTAACTCTTTCAATTCTGCTGGTGCCATTCTATACGATGTTTGGGAGATCAAGTTTGTGCCTGGTGTGAGTTTGATTTTGAATTTAATCTACCTGTCTAGAGGTAATCCTGGTAGATCTTTAGGAAATACTTCTAGAAATTCCACAGCCACCAAAACATCTTCCACCTTTGCCTTTTCTTCTTGACTTTTATCTACGATAATTGCTAGAAAACCCATGCATCCATTAGGCAGTAACTTCCTTACCTTCATGGCTGATAGAAATAATTTTGGTTTCTTTCTTGATTTGCCTACGAATATGAATTACTCTTCACTTTTTGGATCAAAGATCACATTTTGTTGTCGGCACTCAATTGAAACATTATATTTCCCTAAAGAGTCCATCCCAAGATTAACATCATGATCATGCATGTTGAGTACAATAAGATCGAAATAAAGTTCTCTATTAGAAATTCTTAAAGGAATGGTGCATAAGAAATGTGTGGATGACATCACTTCCCTTAAGGGTAATGTAATAATGAACCCTTGTCCTATACATTCCTAATTTCTTCCTAGGTTTTTGGCAAAAGATATACATACAAAAAAATAGTTGGCACCTGTATTGAAAAATACATAAGCATTTTTGGTATGGATAGAGATTTGACTTCTAATGACATTGGAGGCTTCTACTATAGCTTCTTATTTTATCATGATATAGATATGAGCAATGGTAGGTGGGACTTCCAATCTTCCTTGATATATAAGTGGTCTTTCAAGGGCTGCCCACATACCATGGAATTGAATAGAGGGCCCTTTTTGCTGGTTTTGGGAGTAGGTTTTCATAGGCATTTAATGGAGATATGGCCCTTATGACTGCAAGTGTTGCACTTGTTGTTGCCTTGTCGACTCTCTCCAGGATGCTTCTTCCCACATCTGGCACACGGTTGGATATGCTTGTTGTGGTATGATGGTGACCATGGCCTCCCCTCTTGTTGTTCTCACACTTTTGATTATGGAAATTGCCACCACTCTTATTGTGATTCCGATTTTGGTTATTGTTGTTGTTGTTGTTGCCTTGGGGTTAATTTTGATTATTCATGTGATTACTAGATTGACTCTATGATGGCTGTTTTCTTTTATCCTTCAGCAAGTATTGCTCCACTTGAAGTGCTGCACTAACCAGGTCCTCCTATGTACAAGGTGGTTGAGCTCCATCAACAATCATAGCAATTTCGAGTTGAAGGACTTTAATCAATCTCCTTACCCTCTCTTCATCATCTTGAACCATTCTAGGGCACAGGCGAGCAAGTTAATTAAATATTGCCACTACTTCCATTATGGACATATCTCCTTGATGAAGACTCTCAAACTAGTCGTAATGCTTACGAGTGATGTTGATGTGGAAGAATTTCTCGTTAAACATCTTAACAAAGTCATCCTATGTCATTTTGTTGATTTTTTGACTTTGTTCAATCCTTTTCCACTAGGTACAGGCATCCATTGTGAGGTAGTAAGAGGCATATAGAACTTTCCCATTGCCAATGAAATTCATAACTTTTTGAGTGGCTTTAATTGTCTTTAACCATTCTTGTGTAACTAAGACATCATTGGAACCTTCAAAATTTGCAAGTTTAACATGCCTCTATCTGACCAATAGAGGCTCTTAAGGCATTGGTATTGTAGCCTCTTGAGCTGTTGCGGTGGGGATTCTCCTGCTTGTTGTTGAGGGGTAGTTGGTGTATTTTTGTTTTGACCTTCCCCTTCATGACCATTGGTTATGAGCTCTTCTAGTTCTTTTCATTAATCTTGGAGCTGCTTTTAGAGGTCAAAAATCATTATAACCATATTGGCATTGGCTGGAATGTCAGTTCCCACTCTAGCTTGTCATAGAGGTCCACCTCTCCGTTCATAGTCGCCTCCTATTAGTACATCATAGATTAGGGAGTTAGAGACATGATTTCAACTTAGAATAGAAATAGAGTCTCACTAGTTCATATGTATACAAATACATAACATGTCCATAGATGTCCATATAATATAAAATTTACTTACTTGAAGAGTTTAGGGCAAACGAGTGGTGATGTTTATTGGAAACAGAAACCTCTCTGATACCACATTTGTAACACCCCTTTATGGACTTCAGAGGAATCGTTAACTTTTATCGTTATCTCCCAATTATTCAAAAGGAAAACCCAAACATGTTTATATTATCAAATTATTTATCAAAGAAATTTTGTCTTTTTTTCTTAATTAATTAATATCCCTATTTAAGTATATGAAATAAAACTTTATTTTTAGACAATTAGTTTATTTATAAATATTTGCTCCTGAGATTTCATATGATTGTAACTTTTAAATAGATTCAATATTTACTTACCTTGAACAGTTTTCCTCCTCGGTTAGCCCAACGGAATACCCAAGGTATTTGGCTAACTGATTACCTATAGAAATAGTTAGTCTTAACATAATAGATATGTAACATGTAATCAAATTACACCACATAAATTATTACAAGCCAAAGTTCGACAATCCAAAAACATAATATCGAGTTCATAAGAATGGTAAAAGTGTAACAATTAAATAAGTCTCGAAATGTGTGGAAAATAATTTAACGTAGCATAATTATTATTATTTTATTTTATAACTGACTCCATGTTCCAACACCACCTTGCTTGCACACACATCTATCCATCCATGCATCCTCCATCCACAGTAGTAGCCTTACCCTTATCTGCAACATGATATAACCTAAGTAAGCATTAAGCTTAGTAAGTACATATGAGATCTCACAAAATGCTATGAAAACTTTTGTCATAAACATGAGTCATTGTATCTTTGTCATAATCATTACAGTACATAAAGTACATTTCATAAGAACATATTTTTTCCATATTTCCCTTTATCCACATTAAAACCATTTATTTTATCCTTTAGGGCCTTGGCATTGCACCATTAATATCATTATAGCGTGCCATCACAAGAGGAGAAGGATAGTTAATCCAAAACCAATCGCAACAAGTCCACCTTAAGGGACAGTCCACCTTAGGGGATTAGCATCATCATTGGGTGTGCAACGCCTTAATTATGTGATACATATATTTATATATATATATATATATATATTTAGAAAAACGTCTTATGCATTATAAAACAAACATTTTAAACATTTGTAAAAAGATGCTCATTAAATCATCGTAAAAAGCCTTTGTAAAGAGAAACGCTAATTTCTAATCATTAATATTATATAACATTTCTAAAAAACTTTTCAGAATCCTTTATCATATTGTAGGTGAGAATGTACTTACTTGGCTTGAAGCAAATTACTTAACCTCTTACAAGTTGATGGTTTGCTCTACCTCTGACTTAAGTGCCTCAAAAGACTTTAACATTATAACATGGTAATAAAAGAAACATTCTTAGTATAAGAACATATTCAAAACATCGTATATATTATCATAGCAACAAGCAACATCGTGTTTAATCACTTAGAAGAACATATACAAATACACCACATTCTGGATAGATTCATAAATTTAGCCTGGAAGTCAATACTCAACAATTTTTCTAAAATCATAGAAATTCTAATGACTTTGAAATTTTAATACAATGTTCTAAGATCCATACATGTCACTAGATTAAATTTCATAACTTTTAGATTATTATATATACCATTTTCATATTTTCTAATACACTACACAATTTCTAAAAAAAAAATCACAGGCAGTCAGCAATCCATGAATTTTTAAAAATCACATAAATTCAAGCATTTCTAAATTTTTTATAAAGCATTTTAAAGATCAAATATTACTAGATTTAATTTTGTCATATTTAGATTACTGTAAGAAATTATTTTATATTTTTCAATTCATAACACCGTTGCTAAAAAAATACGACAGGCAGTCACTAATCAACGAATTTTGCACATTCATACAAAATTTTAATAACTCTAAAATTTTAATATGAGGTTTCTAATATCTATAGTTACCACTAGATTTATTTTTATCATGGTTGGATTATCTTAAGTATATTTTTCTGTACTTTGGAAATGAGAAAACAAAACTGTAATTGAAAACGGCCCATGGGCGTATGGTAATCAAGGAATTTTCTAAGTTCACACAAAATTTCAATTGATATGAAATTTTATTATAATATTTGTAACATCCATATATGGTATTATATTTATTTTCATCATATTTGGACCGCATTAAGCATTTTTCTAATATTTTAATATTTACAAAATATCGCCAGAATTTTGATGAAAAAACGAAGCAATACAGATTCTAAGTTTTTATCTAAATTTCTAGCATTCATATATACAAACAAACATTTATGAATTTTTTTGACATTAAACGCATCTTAAAATGTCCTTAAATAATTCATCAAAATTGAAGGCAGTCTAAGAATAAGAATAAACAACATTTAGTATAAATTCTCAAATAATTCAAAAATAGTGTATTTGAACCCAAAATTTTTATGAGACGTGTCAACACCTTTATGAACAATGTTCAAAAATAATTTTCATAAAATCTTTTATTTATACTTCCCGAAAAATCCCACAGTGCAGATTTTTGACCTAAAAATGAGTTTAAGAGTAATAATCCTTTAAAAATTGTTTCTTAAACAAAACCAAACATTAAACCACATAAAATCAGCCGTACATGTACCATAATACCATAGAAATAGTTTTGTATAAAAATAGATAAAAAACTGACCTCGCGATATGAACGAAACACCGTTATGGCTTCGGTTACGATACCAATGATTATGTTGCAACTTTGTTGGCATTAGTTCTAGCTTGGAGGAAAGTTTTGCTTATGGGTTGGGAAGTGTTTAAATTGCTTCAAGGGGTTGAATAAGGCAATTAAGAGTGTTGAAGACTTTGGTTTGGTTATAACTTGTCAGTGTGCATATTGTATGTATCGTGTAAGAAGAAACAAATATGAGAGAAAAAGTGAAAGAGACCTTCCATATCATGATATCTCATAATATGAGGTGTTATAATGTTGTTAAAAGTGTTTTTGGATTAGAGTTTATGACCCTTCATGAGGCTTGTATTCAAAAGAGATTAGACAAAAGGAATAATAGCTCCTATAAGGGAATAACGTGGAGCATGGAGGTGCATATCGTGTGGACACATGGTGGTTACCAAGGAAATATTGCAATCAAGAAACAAAGGCTATTATGTGATCTAGTTGTCAAGAATCATGCAGCCAAGAGAAGAGGAGTGTTGCATGAGGGAGAGTGATGGGAGAAATTATAAGTTAGACAATATAAAAAAAAAGAAGAAGAGAACATTATAAATATATTATAGTGTTGATAAGAGTACAGAAACAGTTGTGTGTAGGCCAACCCATGTAATCAAAAGATAGTAGGAAAAAATAAAGTTTATGGACAGGAAAATAATGAAAAATTTGTCGGGGTATATGATAACATAGCTTATAAAGCATTAATATAATAATTGCCAATAATAGAAGTTAGTTCACTTACGTTCATTCTTCTATCATCTATAAATATATAGATATCTAATAAAATATATATTTATTTATTAGGGTAAAATACACATTACATATATATAATATACAAAACTTTGTTCTAACAATATAGAATGATATCATAATATATATAATACATACACACATATATATATACATGACACAAGAAACAGCCACGTTTCACCTCTCTAGTATGCATATATTTATATATCACATGACAAATATATCGTTAAGTTTCTTCTCCTTCCAATTTTTTTTACAAAAATCTAGAAATGAAAAAAATAAGATAAAGAAATAATTATCTAATAATTAAAAAATAGTTTCTAAAATTTAAATAAATTCTCAAGATTAAAATAGCACATCTAACATATAAAAATTTAAACAATTCACCAAAATAAACCATTTTACGATCAAACAATAATAATTACACATAAGCACTTTATGTCGTTGGAACTTCTTTGAACTATCCACTGCCAAAAAAAAAAAAAAAAAACATTAGTTCATAATAAACTTTATAATCATAAATATCATATTAAATATCATACAAAAATATGCTTCTAAGTCATAACTCTTATTCATATTGTCGAATAAGAAAGTTATTATCCATTAAAGAAAATGATAGGTCTTATAGCTGCTAGTATGGGCATGCCTGCTAGGGTAGGCCCCAATATCTCTACATGATTTTCTAGAAGAATTAATTATTCAATTATTTTTAGAAAATAATTATTCAAATTGGTAATTGAGATTATGGTTAATTAATTATTTAAATTTGGTAGAATAATTAATTTAAATCTTAGTTGAATTTAAATTATTGATAAATTATAATTATTCACAATTATTTAAATTAGATTATTATTTTAAATAATAAAATTCTAATTTAAATTGAATTGTTTGGACTGGAATTATCTTGGATGATGCAGATAATTATAAATCCCTACACTGTGATTAGTTGAAATTTTAGAGATAATCCTCCCAAGGTTGGTACCATACATAGGGTGAGGAGAGAGAAGATTTATCTCCTAATCCTAATAGACTTCTGATTCATCCAACTGCCTATATCAATGGAAGCCTCGCGTCTTCATTTATTCTTAAACTGCTATAGTGCAATTTTAGAGAGTAGAGCTATGTTCACTCTCCTTTAGTGTTCATAGTTCTTCTAGCAGATAGTCTAGTTATAAAGAGTATAGCTGTGATAGAGATTTGCCAAGTTGTGCCTATACACACGATGATTTGAAGGAAGAGAATAGCATTGAAAATCTGATAGTAGAGATTTATTCTAAAAGAATTGTTCAGTTAGAAGTATTGTTTTTAGTCTCTAACTGGTACATTAAATTAGATTTAATTTATTGCTTTTAACATAATAAGTTGGTTTCCTAGGTAATTAAACAAGATATTTAAAATTTCACTTTGTCAACGAACAGTTTTTTTCCAACAGTGCAATATATACTCTTGTAAATTTGGAGCATTAGGTTGCTAATGAGCATATATATATATATATATATATATATATGATTCTGTTACAGTATACTTTGGTGTTTTATTCTCCGTAGGTTTCACTTTATTAGGCATGTTAAGCCCCTTTCTTTGTTTTGAATTTTTATACTTGGCACAAGTTTTGGCCATTAATAAGTGTAATTGGTGTGCTACCAGTTATAAGCCGTAAATGGGACGATTTGACTAGTAAAAGTCATAAATAAGGAATAATTTTAGGGGCTGTTTCGAACTAATAATCATACGGGATGGTATTGCCAAACGACAGTTTTATTGGTAAAAGTAGCAGTTGTTTACCAAGGACATAACTTTGATGTTTCTCATATATTCTAAGACAGGAATTTTGACATCGATCTCTTTTTTTTTAATATACGAAGAAAACCAAGCAGGAGAGGTTGGTTTTAGCTAATATTTTTAAAGTAGTGAATACAATTTTCAAATTTTTGGATTTTATCATATGCATTATGCTTCATCTCTATGTCATGAATTACCATTGCATGTACCTATTTTCACGAACATGATAAATATGGTTGAGCAATGCTACACACATAGGGCCCATTTGGTTTTCTTTTGGAGAAGTTTTCTCCCATTTGTAAAAACACTAAAAACAAAAATGAAAATAAAAACCTGTTCAGTTTCATTTTTGGGTCACATTTTTCAAAACATTTTTGAAACTTTCCAAAAAAAATTGCACAAAAGTTGAAAACAAAACAAGTTGTTTTCTTTTTCTTTTTTCCCTCATCCATGCAACTTGCCTAACTAGAGCAGCTTGCTTTACTAGAGGCCAACCTCACCAAAGCGCCAGGCGCCATCCACCGCCCTGTTCGTGATGGAAGGGAAGCTCACGCCACTGATGCTCTTGATGGAAGGGATTCACGATAGGAAGCTTTGTGTGGATCTCAATGGGAAGGGAAGCTCGTGATAGGAAGGGAAGTTTAGATCTCGATGGGAAGGAAGTTCATGACAAGAGGGTGCTTGTGAAGGGAGGAGCTCATGATGGGAAAAGCGGCCCAGATCTCAGTGGGAAGAGAAACATCAAAGACTCCCAGCCACCCATGACCACCCTACTTCACACGTATCTCATCGTCGCCAGTGTCTGGCCCTCACCGGAGCAAAGGAAGAGGGAGGATGAGATCTTCTTGGATTTTTATTAGTATTATAATAATTAATTAATATTACCAAAATTAAATTGTATATTAATAATTTTTAGTAAAAATGCTTTGTTTTTAAAAATGTACTACTATATACAACTAAACACAATTTTAAAAATAGTTTTCACACATTTGTTCAAAATAAAACACCTTGAAAACACTACCAAACGACCCCATATTGATTTTTACCAGTATGTTCATTTAAATGAATGAAAAAAGGTTAAATATAAACATAATACAAATGCTTTGGTTACATGCACCAATTTAAGACTTATTACATATGCCGACAAAAAAGGGACGTCTGATGGGTTTAGAAGTTGAGGCAAGACAATTTGTGACCCAATGCAACCTAAATCCTCATTCAAACCCCCGGTTAAGTTATTCATGAATTGGATTCAAGTTAAAAAAAAAAACTTTACATATATAACATAAATTTATTATTTTGCATATAAGCATTGATTTTATATTATTTTCCCTAAACAAAATTCAAGTATTTGCCACCTACATAGAGCTTAGAGTCTAAATTTACTCTTCCTATGAACAAAATAACCAATTTTGACAAAGTATTCTACTTCATTTCCTAATAATTCCCTAATAAATCTAAGAACTAATCATTTGCGTATTTCCAAAATTTAAAGCCAAAATCACACTACTACAAATTAGTTAAGCCATGCTATCAAAATTTAAAAACTACTCCATAACACAAGCTGAAAGAGATTGCCATTAATTACTTGATATATATAACAGTAAAATTAAACTAAGCTCTTGTTATATGTGAGTCAAGACATAACTAAAATAATGAAAGATTTGCTCCCATCTGAATTTATTTAAAAGTAAAGAGGCCCCAAAAAAAAGGTTGAGCATAAATAAACTAAAAAACCCAACAAGCAAGCCATAGTACAATTGTGGGGGTTTTGGAGGATTTAGATGAATAAACTTACCATCTCTACCCACCTACATGATTTGTCAAGATAACCAATAATAGATGAACATGAACCAAGAACCGATAACTACCAAGCCCCAATAGAAGCAAGCTGATCTGTGAACGGTGGAGGATTAGTAACTTGGAGATAAAACACCTAAGCAAGAGATGATAAAACACCTAAGCGAGAGATGAATATGTATGAGGGTATAAATAAAAATTTTTAGAGCGACTAACAAGAACACTTAAAAAACATATATATTAAGCATTTTGGACTTCTAACTTTAAAATAAAAAAGGGTGTAATGAACAATTAACCAGATACATAGTTAACCAATAAACTAGGTGCAATATTTAGCTCAAGATTGAATTCAAAAAAAATTCTTCAAATCCTCATAAGGTCATAAACTGAAGAATTTTCCAAATCAAAATATACCTAAAATTCACCAAATTTTTGAACTTCAAACTATAAATGGCTTGATCCCTCAATGGGGTTTGTAGGCAACTTGATAAAAATTAGCAAACTTAGCCATTATTTTAAATCAACTCAAATTTTCCTCAAATTATGTTATTTTATTATTTTCACTCATTTATTGGGATCAAAAGATTTTCTCTTATACCAAGAGAATGTAATTAAAAGATTATGAACTTATATGCTTTTAATTTTAATATAGGTGAAATTATGTTTTGCATAATCTTAGAGAATTTATTTAATTTGCTGATTTATTTTGATTTTAATATTTTTGCTTGATATCTTAATTTCAAATAAGAGATCAAGAATTTAAACTTTAAAGCAATGATCAATTTCAAGAATACAAGGTCACGATACTTGCCACTAGCTTAATGGCTTACTTGATTAATTGATCGATTGGACTAAGAGTATCGAGACAATTGACTTCTTTTAGATATTTTTACTATTTAAAGGATTATTTAATTTAAACAGTTTATACTACATTTATAATTATTTCATTTAGCTTATTTAAGTATTTAGAGATTAGATTAGCACTAGCATTAGATTCAAATTCAACTACCTAGTTGTATTCTCGATTTCAATTCTTTATAAATCTTTCTATTTCTATTTTTTATTTTCTTTTAGCATAACAAAAATAAGAGTAATTTTTTTTATAATTCAAAAAAATTTGGTTTTTTTATTCTATCTTTTTGTGACCTTTACTTTCTCTCCTTTTCTAAAATCAATTTAAAGTTGATTTAGTTGTTTCATGTTCGAACAAGCAATTTTATTTTTCCAAATTCACCTTTTTTCCCTGAAAGTTTCCAAATTCACTTTATCAAAAATACTATCTTCGATTATTTGTAGCTCTTTTATTTTTTTAATGCCATGCCATTTTAATGAAGACATGTTCGGTGTGTGAGAAGTACGTCTAATATAACCTCAAATATAAGGTTGTCACAAGTAATAAATACTCGGTGAGTCTGAGATCGATCTCACAAGGAAAAAGTGATTGCAATGTCTAGTATATTTAGTAAACTAATTTATTTACATTATTTACACATTTTTACAGCATTTACAGAGTTTTGTGATTTTGAAATTTCAATAACAAGAAATATGGCTAACAAAGATGGAACTTTAATAATAAGTGCAACTAACCTAAAAAGAGAAAACAATGATTATAACAATGCTAAAGTTCAAAGGTTCCATTCTGGCAGTCACCCTAAATATATTTAGTTTCTCTATATTATTTATTAAGTAGTTTAAAAATGCGATATATCATTCTCTGTCAAAAACAAATCAAGCATTATCAAGCATTTACTATGCCTGTTCATGCATGATTTCAGTATTATATAACTACAACAACAATCAAAATAACAAGTTAAGTATTTACATGTCATTCTCTGTCTATGACTAATCAAGGTCCTCCCAAACATTACCCGTGCCAGCCTATGTCGACTAAAAATTAAAAATAAATTTTACAAGAACTCTAGCTAAAATAATAGTAAAATCATAGGTTTTCGAAGAAAATAATTTTGGCCTTATAATTGTTTAGAAAACTAAGAGAAAATAAAAATATTTAAGTTGGAAAGAAAAATTAAAAAGGCATATTTAAAAGAAAAGCACTCATACTATTAAACATAACTGGAAATTTTACAGCATAACGTAGGTATTATTTTACAAAAACTAAAAGTAAAAATAAAAATTTAAATAATAATTTTTATCTGAAGAAGGGGTTGAAGAAACTATGGAAATCCCTCGATATTTATAGGCAACTTTAATGCTTACTATTACATCAAATTACATTTTTATTTTTTTTATTCTATTAATTTTGTTGACATTTTTCATCTAAAATGCAAGTTGATATTTTTTATTCAACTTTTTCCATCTTTTATTTTCATGCTTCATTAGCAAATAGAGCAAGTTGTTGATTTTTTTTGATAATGTCATTTTGACACAGTGCTAGAGCAACATTTGCTGTCTAATTTTGTCCATTTTGGTACCGTTTTGCTCCATTTTTGCTCCAAATTCAAATTTAAAAATAGAAAATTATAACAAAATTAATTATTTTACAAACATAATATTTATAATAGATTTAAAAATATTTATTTTATATTAAAATACACAAAAAATACTAAAAATAAAAACAAACTTCTACAAATTCTAAGCCTTTATGATTTTACACAGATATATTATTTAAGATTTAGAAATATTTTTTGAAATTACTAAAAATATAATAAAGCATATTTATAAACTCAAAAACTTATTTACAAGCACATTAAGACTATGAATAAAATCACACAAGTTTAATTTTACAGTTTTAATTAATTTCAAACTAATTAATTATTAAAACATAAAAACATATTAAAAACACAATAAAACTTATTTTTACATAAAGATATACAAATACTATTTAACACACAAATGCTTTAATTAAGGATTTAATGAGAAATATGAATCCAAAATTATGATATTTAACCTTAAGAAATATGCATTTTTACAATCTCATTAAGATATGTTTTACCTTATTTGCACATATTTTTAGGGTGTTTTGCAAAGTGAGTTAGAACTCATGAATTCTAGCTTAAAAAGCAAAAGTTTGGTACAGTGTAAAGCTTTCATATGCTACAATGTTTTTAACCAAAATTGGTTCTAACTCACTTTATCAAATACCCTATTTGATAATCTTTTCTTTAAATGCCTTTTTATTTAAATATTTAATCTTGTAGTCCTTTAATGTATGTATGTTTTTTAAATGATGCTAATGAATACTTTTATCTAATTATTTCATTAAAATACTCTTTTTTCCTCTTCAAATATGCTTCTATTTTAGACATTTTCTTCTTATAGTCTTCTCAACTAATTTCTCATGTGTACATTGAAATAATTCTCTATTTGAGAATTTGATTTCGTCCCCTTTTTTTTAGTCTTCTTATAGCCTTCTTTTTTATTTCTACTTATACATAAAGAGAATACTCTCTTTTTGTTGTTCAAATTTAAGTTTCCAAATGCACATTTTTTTTTAAACTTTCCAAATTCACTTTATCCTAAATTGTCTTTTCTCTTAATCTTTTGCAATTACATTTTTTTTAAGATTTTACATTATCATAAAACCTTTTCTCTAAATTTGTCCCTACTTTAGAAGATATGTGCTCTTACTTAGATAACTTATCTTATAGTCTTTTATTTTTTTCCATGATTTTCTTATAGTCCTTTGAGATATTATTTTATCAAATGACTATTTGTTTTCTTCTTTCATTAAACTATTTTTTTCAACTACAATTAATGAGATTGTAATAGTGTACATTTACAAGGGTTAAATAATTTATTTTTGCTTTTATTTCAGGTTAAATTTTCTAATTAATAGCATTTTTATGTTAATAAGTATTTTTGTATCTTATCATATAAATGTGTTTAAAAATATAGTTTTAGTGTGTTTTTATGTTTAATAATATTTTTAGTAATTTTTAGAATCATTTTGGTGTGTTTTATTATTGTTTAGTTTGCAAATAATTAAAATTGTAAAAATAATATTATGTAATTTTATTTTTAGTTTTAAAACATTTGCAAATAAGTTTTAAGTTTGTAAATATGTTTTATAATAGTTCTATTAATCTCTAAAAATACACCCGAGTCTTAAATAATATATCTGTTAAGGTTTGTTAATTTTTAGAAGTTTTTATTTATTTTTTATTTTTTTTTGTTTAATTGTAAAATAAATATTTTTAAAATTATTGTGAATATTTTATTTGTAAAATCATTCATTTTAGTATGTTTATTAATTTTAGATTTAAAATATGGAGGAAAAACGGAGCAAAGTAGTGCAAAAAGGGCAAAAATGGAGTTCAAATGCATAAGAAATTAAAAATAAAAAAGAATTGACACCTGGTGCATTGTAGACGTTGGATCAAGCCGACTATTCATCCTGGGCCGTTTGATTCACTGAAACATGTCAGGGATATTTTAGACACCCGAAATCATTCTCATAGTCGCAAGATCAAAATACTAGCCGAATCCAACGGTCACAAGCTGCTCAATTTGGTCCTGGCATTCTTCACCAATTCCAGCCATTCGTCAAGCCTTAGGTCAATGATCGAAAGGCTGAGAAGCGTGCATCCTATATGTACAATGCATTGGATTTCAAAGCTAAAATTGCATATTGACGAGCTATTTCACACTGAGAAAGAAGCAAGAAAAAAATAAAATATATATATATATATCAATCATTGATTCTCGATTGTGGAGAGGGGAGGCAACAATAATAAAAAAAAATTAAAAAAGAGAGAGAGATTAAATTGCATCCGTGTAGGATGCAACTGAAGAAATAAAAAATAAATAAAAATAAATAATAAAATATATTAAAAAAATTAATAAGATATTAGGAATCATAAATTTTTACCACTATAAAAGGGACTCTTCCCCTTCTTTGGGATCCATGAGCATTCTTAGCTCGCCCTCCCCACACCAACCCCCCCAAGCTGTTGAGTCTTTGACTTATCAGTATCCCTTAAGATGCTGTTAGTGTTAAACATAGTGCCCTAAAGAGTAAGTGTTGTAATAAGTTTTTGGAGACATATTATCCATAAAGAGATTATTTATTACTCATATACCAAATGCTGTTGTCTTTATATTCATTTCTATTAAATATATAATAAGCAGATAAAAGTCTGAGACTATCGGTCTAAACCTTTAAGATCATACATATGATGGACAGATTATGCGAAAAACATGAATATTAAAGGTGATAGTCTAAATGATAAGATCCGCAATCGAGAGAATAAAGTTGAGCACTTTATTCATACTAAGATTGTTATGTTGTCTACATTCCTAACGAGAGATAGCTTACGTTGGTCATTGAGTAGGACTTCGCAAGTAAAATCATTGGTATATTGTCATAGATGATGATATATAGATTGAGACAAAAAGTTGAATTGGTTTAATTAATAATTTCATTTGTTTAAATCAATTTACTTTAGATAATCATATGTGTTGTGTCTTAATCTTGAAATGACTAATGGGACTGTATTATTGACTTATGTCTTTTGATGTACCAAAAAGTGACATCCTGATTTAATAATGGTGCGCGTACCGATATATTGAAGAAATAACTCTTGATTGACGTAGACTCGTTATTTATAGATGTAGAATCCATAGCTTTTTCGTAGAGTTAATAATATTTTCTTATATGCATTATCGTATAATTAGAATACTGAAGCGCTCAACCATTTAGATACATAGATGTAATTAAATGGTCTACTATTTATGAATAGTAAGTATGCTAATGATGAGATAATGAAACGTAAGATAAAGATAATCAAGAAGGTAAAACAAAATTTATCCTTAAACTAATTATGAATATCTTATAGGGATTTGACATATTATGATATGTCTAGACGGTTGGCATTTTGGAGTTTTGTAATTTTACATAGTTCGAGAATGTAGCTTTAAAGTTTTAATGGAGTAGTGTTAGAGTTGATACTTATAAAATATGTATCTGGGATATTGTATTTTATAATTA
This sequence comes from Artocarpus hirsutus, assembly GCA_946598075.1. Classification (NCBI taxonomy): domain Eukaryota; kingdom Viridiplantae; phylum Streptophyta; class Magnoliopsida; order Rosales; family Moraceae; genus Artocarpus; species Artocarpus hirsutus. The sequence continues at coordinate 2,286 of CAMOHE010033450.1, read as the reverse complement.
TAAGAGCTTGATCTATATATGTCCATTGGGTCCCCTTTCTTAGCTTATAATAAATCCTATAACGATATGACGTGTTTTTCCTACATATTGTGACTTATGTTTAATTATTGGATTGTCTAAAATTTGGGTTAATTGGATTTACCAATTTATGTTGGTTTATCAGTTGAATTAATTTTTTGAATTAATTCAAGATAAATATGTTGAATTATTTACATAATATTTTATTTATATAGGTTTATCTATATATGACTATTTTAATTAGATAACTTTTCTATTTAGTTATTTGAATTAAAATTAAGGCTTTATAAAGGATACCCGGGTTAAATAAGATAGGATTTACTCAATTGGTTGAGATTGGATCAATTAGATCAGCTTGAGCAGTTCAAATTTGATTCAAATTCTTGGATCACGACAGCACAGTTAACTACGCCTTTGTAGTGCGATCGACCGCGACTGGTAACAGAAAATGCGTTTACACATTTTCAATTAGAAGTTGATTCAAACTTGAATTTTGAAGCCTAATCTAATAAGGTTTAACCCTAGATCTGACCACTATAAATACGGGTCGAGTTTTCTTTGTTATTCAGGTTATTTGAGAAGCATAGAGTGAGTACTCTAGTGAGAGAAACTCTGAAACTTCTTGAGAGCTATTGTTCAACATTAAGAACTTTAACTATAGGTTTTCTCAAGTGGTTGGAAGGAGAGTCACTAGAGTTAAAGCTGCACGACGTGTGACCACCTATACTCTGATCATGGATAGAGAATAACAAAAAAGACCAGTTGGTTAATGCTCTTTTAGAATGTTCTTCTCTTCATAGATTCCTATTGCTTTTGGTATACAAAAGACATATGTAAGATTTATCATTAATTTATGTATTTAGCATGTCAAACTAGGGGTGAACAGCGGGCGGTTTGACGGATTTTGGGCGGGTGCGGTGCAGTTTTTTGAGATGGCGGGTTGGCGATTAACCAACCCGCAAACCGTCCACCACATGGCGGGTGGTTTTGGTTTGGTTTTGGGTGGTTATGGACGGGTGCAGGCGGGTTGAGACGGTTTAAACCTATGCTATTGCCTAATGTAATTTTTTGGACCTTTTTTTTTTTTCTAAAGTGAAGAAAATTTGTAGAAAATATAAGATGATAATACATAAAGCATTCCCAACAACAAGCAAGTTTAATGCCTAAAGATAGTGACCATATTCAAAAGTACAAATTAAGAAACAAAATCATTCATTGCAACAAAAAAATCAACTACAGATGAAGTGATGAACAAAGTCAAGAGTCCATAAAGATTAAAGCCTATCCACTAGGTTCGAAAATAATAGAATGCTACAAATGAAATGATGAACAAAGTCAAATGTTTTTTTTTCTTTTTAGGGCCTTTCTCTACTAACTTACTTAATTTGAATTTTAATCACTTCACAAAATAATAGGAGAATTTCTAGTATCCAATATGTCAAGAGGCAGCCGAGCTCGTGCTTAGAGTGTTGGATTGTTCAATCATCTCTAAAATAAGAACAAAATCAAATAAATGATAAATTTTAAAGAATAAGCAGAATTATAATGAATTTAAAAATTATACAATTACCTATCTCAAGATTCTCAGAAGTCTCAAGAACCTCCTGCTCGTCCATATACTCCATCACAATGATTGGTTGATGAGACTCACTCAACCAATTCTTCAAGCAAATCAATGCCTCTACTGTCTTAGGACTTAGCGAGCTCCTGAAAGGATCAAGTATGCGGCCTCCAATAGAAAATGCAGCCTCAGATGCAATAGTTGTCCCTAGAACAGCAAGTACATCACGGGCAATACGAGACAAAACTTTGTATTTCATAGAATTCACCATCCACCACTTCAAAATGTCAAAATCATCAACATTAGTTATGTCTATATCCTCAGGAGGCTCGTTCAAGTGCCTGTCCACCTCATTCTTTATTTTACCGCTATCTTGATTACACCATTGTTGCACGAAACTATCATGCCTACTAAATTTAGTAGCTTTAGTAAACATAAAAGATGACAACAATGAAGTTTGCTTGACAATTTCTACTTGACTTGAAGCTTGAGCTTGAGGTTCTATTGGCTGTGGCAATACACCGAACTCTTTCTCATTATAATACTCAAACATCTTCCTCAAATCATCTTCAACATTGTTTATTTTGGACTTACATGTCCTTGAGTCATGAAAAGCACTCAAGCAATGATGTAAATACACAAACTTGTATCGAGGATCAAGGACGGTGGCAAGCAACAAACATCTATTACTCTCCTCCACTTTCCCC
>CAMOHE010033444.1:0-13605 GCA_946598075.1 Artocarpus hirsutus | reverse complement strand
ACCACGACGGTTTTTGGAGAAAATCGTCGTGGAAGATAGGGCTACCACAACGGTTTTTGGAAAAAACCGTCGTGGTAGATCCAATTCACCCTACCCATATTTTTTTGGCCTTCGAGAGCTACCACGACGGTTTTCTGAAAAACCATCATGGTATCTTCACACCTTCCCACGACGGTCTTCGTTTTCACGAGCGTAACTTGCCGCGCATTTTTGCCTTTTACACGACGGTTTTTGTGAAACGGTCGTGAAATAAATGTCGTGTAATCAATATTTTCTTGTAGTGGATGTTCATATGTGGTAGTGTTAGACATGTATGCCCTAAGGAATAAAAATGTAATATGTTTTTGGAGACATTTTTATCAATAAAAAATTTATTTGTTGTTCATATATCAAATTGTTGTCCTCTTTATGTTCATATTTGTTGGATGTATGATAAACAAACAATAGTCTGAAACTGCCCATCTAAGCCTTTAGAATCAAGCATATGATGGACAGATTATATAGAAGACATGATTCTAAAGGTGACAGTTTAAATTACAAGATCAGTAATCGAGGAAATAAAGTTAGGCACTTTATTCATGCAAAGATTATTATATTGTCAATATCTCTAACAAGAGATGGTTTGTCTTGGCCATTAGAGATGGACTCCGCGAATAGAAACATTGGTAATAGGTGACGAGGCATCGGATTGGAACATAAAGTGTAATTGATTTGGATTAATAATTCTGTCTCAACAAATCAATTCACTTTAGACAATCATATATGTTGTATCTTAATCCTGAGATGAATAGTGAGCCCATTGCCTTGACTTGTGTCTTTTGATGTACCAAAGGGCGACATTCACAATTTATGGTGGTACGTATGCCAGTGTGTTGGAGACATAACTCTTGATAGCGTAGACCTGTTATTCATAGATACGAAATCTATAGCTCCTCTTTAGGAGTCAATGATATCCTCTTATATGCATTATCCTATAATTGAAAGAATAAAGTGTCCAACCATTTGGATACATAGGTGTAACCGAATGGTATGCTGTCTTTGGATGGTAATGGTATACTGTCTTTGGATGGTAAGTTTTCCATTGGTGAGATAATGGAATGTAAGAGAAAAATAATCGGGAAGGTAAGACAGAATTTATCTTTAAACCAATTATGTATATCTCATAGGGTTATAATACATTATGATATGTCATGGAAATTCAGCTATTCGGGCTTTATAATTCTATATATTTTGAGAGTGCAGCTCTAAGCTTTTAGTAGAGTAGCATTAGAGTTGATAATTATGAAAAGTATATTAGGATATTAGATTTCATAATTATTAGGAGCTTGAACTATGTCGTTCCATTAGGTCTCCTTTGCTAGCTCATAATAAATCTTGCAACGATATGGCGTTCTTTTCCAATAAATTGGTGACTTCTAGCAATTATTAGATTTGCTAAAATTCGATAGGATCAGATAATTCATGTCTATTTATCGATTGAATTAATTTTATGAAAAATTAATTTAAGATAAACTTATTGAATTGTCGGGAATATTTATTTTCTTAGAGATTATCTAGATATTGTTGTTTTAATCAAATAACTTTTTTATTGGGTTATTTGAATTAAAACTAAGGCTTTATCCAAAGAATCTCATATGGAAAATAAAAAGTTTGCATGGATCATTTATTGTAAGTTTGGCAGGCTGGTTTTCAAGTTCAGCCTATGGATGGAGTAAGTTTGGTAGGCCGATCTCTCAGTTCAACCTGCCGACCAAATGATAATCTGATTATATGTTTTTTTCACGATTTTATCAAATATTGATCTAGATTCAAAATTTTGAGGCCTTATCAACTTTTATAAATAGGGAGTGAGACTCATAAGTTATTTAAATTAGTTGAGAGATTAAGAGTGAGCACTCTATTCTGAGTCTCTAAAACTTCCTTGAAGAGCTATTTTTCACAAATTACAAACCTTAGTTCTGGTTATTTCTCAATTGGATGGAAGGAGAGTCATCGAGGAAGAACTATGCGTCGTGTGCCCACATGCACTCCAATTGTGGATAGAGAATAGCAAAGAAGGCCTATTAGTTGAGGTCTTCTAGAACGCCTTTCTATTCATCAATTCTAGGAGTTCTTTAGTAAACAAGGTTAGTAAGATCTGGTTAATGTATTATACATATAGCATGTCAAACTTGTGTTTAAGAAAATACTCTAGTATAAAAATTTTAAATTTTTGTTGTGTACTATTTTTCCAACAATTAGTATTAGAGCCATGGTTTTTACATAAATTATGAGTTTGTGATCATGTTATATGTATAAATTATGTGATCTTGATCTCTCCTATGTTTGAATTTAATTTTTTAGAGAGTTGGATCTCTAGGGTTTCTATATATTTATGTTATCATGAATTATATGTTGAATGTTTATTAGTTAATTATGGTTGATTAAATTATTATTTAATTATTTATTAATGAATTAATTTATGTCGGTTATTGTTGCTTAGAGGTTAGAATGTGTATCTAGGTATTTCATGTAATTAGATAGCGGTCTATTATCACCGTCTAGAAATTATCATCTAATTTTAAATTTGTAAGAATTTTGTAATTATATAATCAATTGGAGAAGACGGATCTAGAAGATGGATGATAGCATTCCACAAGTATTTCCTATATCTCTAATTTTATGTTTTTAAATTGTTGAAAAGAACATTAAAAAATTGCATTAAAAGTGTATTTTGTGGAAAACGTGACTTCTGCTCAGTCGGCAGGCTAAACCCTCGAGATCGACAGGCCAATGGTCACAGACCGGTAGGCCAGACATCAGGTTCAGCAAGCCGTCTGTGGGGCAGAATTCTGATGGCTTTGGTGGTAGGTCAAACTTTCAAGTTTGGCAGGCCTATCTGTCATTACTAGCATGCTGATTTTACAAGATCAGTATGTCGACAAAGAGTTGTGAATTTTTAGAAAAGGTGCACTTTTCAATGCAATTTTGATTTTATTTTTTGACAATTCTAAGAAACATTAAATTTAGATATGACTAAAAATATAGAATATTCAATTTATGTTGGATTGAAGACTTAGAGCTGGATAATAATAAAGAACGATACAATTTGAAGATTCAAGGAAGAAGAATTGATAATATATTTTAATTTATCTCTTGTAATCGTTGATTTCTTTTCTCTAGGATGGAACCATAATATTACAGCTATTTATTATTATTTTGCTTGTAGCTTTGTATGATTGCTTTGCTTGTCTGCATTATGATATGATTTGCCATATATGTTGATAACATGTCATATAGAATAGGGAATGCCGCTCATTAAAAATTGTTAATGTATATCTTTTAAAATAAAACCTTGATTTCAAAAGATTGAATGGGAGAAGGTTTTCAAAGAGAGGACCCATGGCCCTTATCATTGGTCCATACATAGTACATGGTGGTTCCGATCCCTAAGGTATTTTATCATGATTTACATTGCACATCCCTAGGTGGTGATTATAAATCATGGATAAAATATTGAACTGATAGTTACACACTTATGTTGATTTTATTATTAACCTCCCCTAGGAGCTCTATTAATAAAATTGATGGCCAAAGAAACAATTATTAATATATGTTGGATCATACGGGTCCTGGATGGCATATATTAATTAGGAGGGGATCTGCATTCCTAATTGAATTTGGCAAGTCTCCCCTATGTGGCTTGTTGCATTCTAAGTTAGGAATTATCATTGTAAGTTGTGATATTTTCAAGGTTTTGACACATAAACACATTATATGTTTTATATGATTATGTTATCTTACTAAATTATTATGGTATGTTTGCTTATGTTTGGTATATGATTCTTTATTGTAGATTAAAAATGTCTAAAAATGCTTTATCTTTGATACTTGATAAAAACTAATTAATTGGTGAGAATTTTAATGATTAGAAACGGAACATGGATATCATCCTATCCTTGGAGAAACTAAAATTTTTGCTGACGACTCCATGCCCTCTCGATCCTACGAGAGATTCCACTAATGAGCAAATCCAAGTGTATGATCGCTGGAAAGATGCTAATAATTAGGCCCACTATTATGTTATGGCCAGTATGAATAACATGCTGCAAGCTTAACATAAAGATTATGAGACTACGAAGCAGATCTTGGATAATCTTGAGGACATGTTTGGAGGTTAGGTCCTAACAAAACGACAAGGGGCTCTTTGGAAACTTCTAAACTACAAACAAAGATCAGGGACATCTATACAGGAGCATATGATCTTGGTCATGGGTTACCTTGCTAAGGCTCAAACCAATGGAGTTAACATTGATGTTGAAACTAGGATGACTATGGTCTTTAATTCTCTGTCTAAGGAGTTTATCCCTTTTAGAGCTACATTTAATTTAAGCAATAGAAGGGATATGACCGTCACCAAGTTAATGAAGTAGTTACAAGAGTTCAAAAATCTGATCAGGAAAACTCCTGCTGGTGGTGAGGCCAAGTTGGCAGCTACCTCTGGTTCTAATCCTAACCCTAGGAATGGAAAGAAACAACAGACTAAGAATGGGAAATCTTTTATTCCTACAAATGACAAGAACAAGAAGAAGAAAAAAAAGAACCCTACAAAGCGAATGCTTTTTCTATAGGAAGGTCGGGCACATCAAGAAGAATTACAAGGACTTTATTTCCCTAGGAGGTAGGTGTGATCTTCTAGTTGTTGAGACTTGCTTGGTTGAGGAATCTAGTGACACTTGGGTCATAGATTCCGGAGAAACTAATCTTGTTTGTGTTTCTCTATAGAGGTTAAAAAATGAGAACTTTACTTCATGAAGACTTCACGCTTCGGATGGGCGATGGATCCTTAGTGTTGGCTAAAGTAGTGGGACATGTCCATCTTTATTTTGATAATTATAGGAGTTTGTTTTTGCGAGTTTGTTTTTATGTTCCTAAACTTAAAAGGAATTTAATTTCTATAGCTTGTTTATTTAAAGACTCTTATATAGTTTCTTTTAATAATAAAGTGGTGATTCATAAAAACAAATCTTTTATCTGTAATGGATGGATGTAAAATAATCTATATTTTATCAAACCTAAGATGGACTTATTGTTGAACACTAAGGTTAATGATAATAACTCAAAAAGATTTAAAACTTCTCACTCAAATAATGCTTATCTTTGGCATTTGCGACTAGGTTAATTAGCCTAAATAGGATTCAAAGGTTAGTAAGGGATGGACCTTTAAGTCACTTAAAGGTGGAATCTATACTGCAATGTGAATCTTGTTTGGAGGGACCAAAAGACCATTTAGGTCTAAAGGCAATAGAGACGAAGGGGTTCTAGAACTTGTGCATTGTGATGTTTGTAGACCTATGAACATCCAGGCATGAGAAGAGTATGAGTATTTCATCACTTTTATTGATTAGTACTCAAGGTATGGGTATCTGTACCTATTACACCACAAAAGTGAAACTTATGACAAGTGCAGAGAGTTTCAGGCTGAAGTGGAAAAGCAATTGGGTAGACCCATAAAGGCACTTGGATCTGATTAAGGTGGTGAATACCTTTTTGATGAGTTCTTAGGACACTTATTAGAGAATGGGATTCTATCCCATTTGACAGCACTGAACACTCTATTGTAGAATGGCATAGCTGAGAGAAGGAATAGGATTTTGTTGGATATAGTTAGGTCTATGATGAGTTATTCATCATTGCCTTTATCCTTTTAGGGATATGCACTACAAACCGTATATTATCTTTTAAATAATGTGCCTTCAAAATCAGTTCCTAAAACTCCTCATGAGTTATGGATGGGGAAAAAGGCATCCTTAAAACATATTCGCATATGGAGATGCCCAGCTCATGTCCTATTTAAGGAAGTGAGTAAGTTGGAAGCACGTTCAGAAGTTTGTGTGGTTGTAGGATATCTAAAAGAGACTAAAGGGGATTTCTTCTACCACCGAAGGAAAATAAAGTCGTGGTTTCAACTAATGCAACTTTCCTTGAGGAAAGTTACATGGATGATTTTAAGCCTCGAAGCAAAGTGGTGCTCGAGGAGTTGGTGAGTGATTCGACCACTATGGGGGTTCCGAATGAAACCATTCCAATCAGTGTAGAAAGGCCAACTGAAATCGATAACAACCTAAAGGGCTTCAGCGTAGTGGGAGGATCGAGTGTCAACCCAAGAGGAATATGTTCAATGGTGAGGCCTTTTTGGCTAAACCAATTGAAATGATAGGGATCCTTACACTTATGAAGAGGCTATGGAGGATGTCAATTTGAAACTCTAGACAAAGGCCACGTATATAGAGATGAAGTCTATAGAAACTAATTGGGTCTGAAAACTTGTAGATCTTCCCAAAAGGATAAAACCCATAGAGTGTAAGTGGATCTATAAGAGAAAAAGAGGGGTGGATGGAAAGTCAAAACCTATAAGGCTAAACTTGTAGCTAAGGGATACACGCAAAAGGAAGAAATCGATTATGAGGAAACTTTTTCGCCCATAGACATGCTAAAGTCCATCTGCATTCTCTTGTCCATAGTTGTAATTCTTGACTATGAGATTTGACAGATGGATGTCAAGATGGCTTTTCTAAATAGCTATCTTGATAAGTCTATATATATGAAACAACCAGATGGGTTCAAGGTTATGGGTCAGGAGGGTAAGGTTTGTAAGCTGCTAAAGTTAATTTATGGATTCAAGTAGGCTTCTTCTTTTTGGAACATAAGATTTGATCAAGTGATCAAGACTTATGGGTTCACACAAAATGTAGATGAATCATATGTTTACAAACACGTTAAAGATGAGAAGGTGATTTTTTTACTGCACTATGTAAATGATATTCTGCTAATTGGCAATGACATTGGGGCGTTGTCATTGGTCAAATTATGGTTGACCAAGCAGTTTGTCATGAAATAATTGGGTGAATCTAATTTTGAACTTGGTATCTAGATCTTTTGGGATTGGAAGAACAGAATGATAGCTCTATCTTAAGCGGACTACATAGATAAAATTGTCAAAAGGTATGCAATGTAGGATTCCAAGAAAGGTGGGCAACCATCTAAGCCTAGAATTACTCTTTCTAAGAAAGACTCACCAAAGTCTGATGAAGAGAGAGAATACATGAAGAAGGTGCCTTATGCTTCGACAATGGGTAGTTTATTGTATGCCATGCCTTGCATGCGACTGGATATTAATTATGTAGCCGGGATAGTAAGTCAATTTCAGTCGAATCTAGGACCGAACCTCTAGGTTTTAGTCAAGCATATTTTCAAGTACCTAAGAAGGACTCGACAGTATATGCTTATGTATTCAAGTGAGGATTTAACACCTTTAGGATACACTAACTCAGATTTCCAATCTTGTCTACGTTCGAGAAGATCGACTACTGGTTTTGTGTTTACTTTGGGTGGCGGTGCCATTGTTTGGAGAAGTGTTAAGCAAGATTACACTTCGGATTCAATGATAGAGGCGGAGTATGTGGCAGCTAGTGCTGCTTCAAAAGAAGCAGTGTAGCTCCACAAGTTCCTTGGGGATTTTTTAAGTAGTTCCTGGTATGGATAAGGCAATATCACTGTATTGTGATTACAATGCGGTGATAGCATTATTAACTAATATTTCATTTTAGTTGCTACTTTACATAGTTTTAATTAATTAATATTATTAAGACTTACTTAATTATTACTTACTTAAGATTATTAACTTTAAGATTTTTAACTATTAAGATAACTAATTAACATTTAAACTTAACTTCTTTTCTAATTCCAAACATAACCAAAGAACACATAAGATCGATAATCATATATTCAATTAAACATATTAACCAAAAAAAAAAAAAAGAGAGAAAGAGAGAGGAAAAAGGAGAAAAGAGATACGAATTTGGGAAGGGGACAGGGATGGGGACGGGGGCGGCTGGGTGTGGGACGATGGCTAGTGACGAGTGGAGATTGAAAAGGCAGAAGAAAGAGAGAGAGAAAATAAGTTAAAGAGAGAGAGATGAGATTGATAATGGGGGAAATATCTTGGGTTGCATCTGATATATTGAAGACTTTTAGCAACAATAAATGTACATAATGATTCCGTTTTGTTTAAAGCATTAAAATATATTTTTATCAATGACTTCACTTTTAGTGATCATTGCCCCTTTTTTACCTGTTTAAATTTTGGTAGTATACATATTAGGTTCTTAGCGATGACATTGTTGTCGCTAAAAGTCTCCGTGGACAATAGCTGTTGCCACGCTGATCGACTATCTTAGGAACGACATGTTAAAACCTTTTCAATAATAGCGCCAACTGACATGTTATACATGATCAAATGGTGTTTTTGCATGACTAACAATCACTTTTCATGCAATATTTTCCATGGCTCAATCAAAAACACACTTTTTTAGTATACGTTACAAAATCATGTCGTTCCTAAAGGTGGACTTTTAGTGACGACATTTGTGTTGTCACTAATAGGAAGAATTCTTGTAGTGGTTCTTGCATTTCACCGAGCTATGATTTTTAAAGGATTTAGAGTTTAAGTTGCACAAAGGGCATCCTAGAGGGCAGATCCCAAAAACCCATGTGGACCACTTTAGTGGTGTTATGTACATGCTCTAATATAAGTATTTAATTTATTTTTAATTTGTGATAAATCATATGTTGCTAACAATATGCTATACATGTTTTCAAGCTATGTATTGTTTCAAAATTTAATATGTTTTATTTGAATGGTTATTATTGTATTTCTTAAACATAATCCTACTAAGCCTTTAGCTTATCGTTTTGCATTTTGTCTACTTTATTTTATCCCCCAAGTATGGTGTGGCGTAATATGCCCAGTCAGCAAAGGTGGTTAATGATCGTGTTCATGAGTATTCAGTCAAAGTGTGCAGTGGCATAGTTCCTCATCTAAAATATGTATTTGTATACCATTTTGGTCAATATTGTCCCATTTTTTTTTTTTCGATTAAATTATAAACACCGTGGGCAGTTATATAATTAGTATTTTCTTTTAATTTTGAGAATCTAGAGCATATATGTTAAATATAATTTTTTTAAGTCCACTTATTCTGATTTAAACTCTATAGTTCATTTTATTTGATTTAAACATGATTTTGTGTTTCAAAATTAACGTTAATTAATTATTTCAACTAGTTCGCTATTTCATTGGCCCCAGTTTTTGGTTGTGACAATTTAAGTATCAAAACATTCCTTTAGTTTTTTTTGGAACCAAACCTATGTAATAATTTCAAAAAGTGGTTTGTATTTAAACAATTTTTCGAAGAAAGGACGTGTTAAACGAATACATGGTAAATACACCGAACAGATGAGTTAAAGACTTGTTATTACTTATTGTTTTCGAGTCCTAGGTGTTAACCTTGGAGCAAAGGGTCTAAGGATAAGATTTTCTAAAGTAGATGATTTTAAGCAAGGATTGAGGAGTTTTTAGAGGTATAACCGCTGCGATAGAGGCTCGATGTACGAATTTTAGCCATATATCGATGAAACATGAATTTTCTAGGAACTTGGTAGTTGTTACATGAGTTTCTTACTTTGAGATATTTTCTTTTATATGTTTGTAGAAGCTTGGGTGTCATAATCTGAAACATCACTATAAGGACCTTTCTAACTAAGATTTTTTAAGTGAGGTTAGAAGTTGAAATTACACGGTTTAGGTTTTAAAGGCACGTTAACGAGTTATAGTGTGATACGGGTTGATGAGGCAATATTATTGAAATACTATCAATCTATAGAGCGGTTACAATTATCTTAAACACTCAAAGATAAGTGGGCGAAGGAAGCTACTAGAATGAAGGTTTGTATTTTATCCTCAAGAGGTTTGCATTAGGAGAAAGATGAGAAATAAGCTTCAAATAATCTTGTAATGAATTCTATTTTGGAGATAATGATTTACAAATATCTAAAGAGATGAATGAGATTGCTACAATAGACCTTGTGGAGAAATGTTAGACAAAAGACCGAAAGAATTTAATATTTAAGACGGACAAGGATGACTATTTTCTCATAAGGACTGTAATGAACTTAAGAGCTGAATATTGATTAAAGATAATGATTAACACTTAGGAGATGAGCAAATCCGATTAAACTAGGATGTGAGAAGGGATTGTAAAGGATAATTGGCTTTAGGACTTCATCATTTATTTCATTGTGATGTCACATTCCTATGCTTATAGAAGATAAAGGAAGTTGAGATTTACATTTTGTATTTTGCAGCACGAATTCTGATTCTTGGACATATCAGAGCATCTACATGTGATGTGATTCTAAAAGATGTTAAGTCTTAGTATTTAGCCAATCATTCTGATATGTCAACACACCCTTGTTCAAAATGATGGTCTATTGAGGGCGTTGGCTTCTTAGAACATTAGGTGATGAAGACCTCAATTCCTTTCAAATCGTGGTAACGGCATAGGTCATGCTATAAAACAAATTCCGAGAAATTTCCATAAGCATCTGGAAGTGGAGTAGCTCATAAACCACAGATTCCTAAGAATGAGTAGTGAAGCCTGAAATTGTGCATCATTCTAGTCTAGTTTTGGCTGCTTAACTCTTATGTTGTCATTTGCCTCAAGAATTAAGAGCTTAAAAAATTATAATTCCGATAACTGATTATGATGTATTCTTGGGAATGGATTGGTTACCTAAGTACAGTACTATAGTTGATTGTCACTGTAGGAGGGTAACACTTCTGACTAGTGTGGAAACCCTTATCATTTAAAAGAATGAAGCAGATATGAAGTTCGTTGATAGGTCATAGAAACTGACCATGTTATGCTTTTCTCTCTACTTAGGAAGTAAGTTTAGTTATTCCCATTGTTAGCAAGATTAGGGATGTGTCTGTTAACAACTTATCCAGTTTTTTGTGAACTTCCTAAACTAGATTTGATCACTATCCCTCCTTACTATATGACAACGATAGAGATAGAAAATTAAAAGAATAGTTGGAAGAATTAGCTAACAAGGGTTATATTAGAAACTGTACCTCACCATGGAGTGCTCCAGTTCTATATGCCAAGAAGCATGATGGTTCTCTTAAACTATGCATCGATATTGACAGTTGAATAAGATTGCTATGAAGAATAAGAATTTGCTATTGAGAATCGACAAGTTAATTGTGAGTTAGAGGTTTGATGATACTATTTCGAGATAGATCTATAGTCGGGTTATCATAAGCTTAAGGTTAAGGAAAAGAACAATCTTCAAACAACTTTTAGGCCTCGACATGGATACTTTGAGCTTTTGATAATGCCGTTGGGATGACAAATGCTCCTATAGCATTTATGGACTTAGTGAATCTAGTTTTTTGGTCATATATGGATCACATCTTGAAAGTCTTCATTGAATATATTTTGGTTTGTTCTAGGACTTAGGAGGAGCATGAATAGTACTTGAGGATTGTTTTCTAGAATATTCAAGAACATTAGTTGTATGCAAAATAGAGAAGTGTGACATTTAATTAACCAAGTTTAAGTTGCTCGTTTTGATTAAGGTATTTCAGTTAATTTTTCTAGGATGAAAGCAATGTTACAGTGGGACCGAGGAACATTGCACAAATTCAAAGTATTGTGGGACTCGAAAGGTATTATAGATGGTATGCAATGGACTTCTTTTTCTTATGATCAAAACTCTATTGACCAGTTGACTCAGGAAAAGTTTCGGCTTAAGAGGGATGATGAATGTGAGCATACCTTTTAAGAATCAAAGATTTAGTTGACCGCTGTTCTAAATGACCTTACCAAACTATGACAAGCTATACGAGTTCTACATTGATGCGTTGGGCTAAAGGATTGGGTAGAATCATGACATTATTTAGGTTCTTGTAGATAGGTTAATGAAATCCATATGTTATATCTCGTTTTGGTTATGTATTCGAGAGGTGTTCTAGGAGTGTTATATCTAGCACATGTCGATAGACTTCAAGGGCATTGTCACGAGCCAGAGTACGGGAGGTGACGTGGTGGTTTAATTAAGTTAATTAAATAAAGGTTTAGTTGAAAATAGGGTTTTAGAATTTAATTTATAAATAAAAATGAGATAATTTCTAAAATCGTTTGATTAGAATGAAATAAATTAGGGAAAAAGAATAAACCATCAAAGTAATTAAACAAATAAAGAGAACAATAAAAATCTTTAAATATGGGGTGGAACGAGTATAGGTCCCACTGGCCCACATATTGTGCACACACATATAGTACTGACAATATTACAATACAACCACAGTCCAAGTAAAAAGAAAGATAAAAGATTACATGCCTTACTTGCTACAGCACAACCTACCCGAATCTTCTACTGATTGTAAGTCCGATCAGCGGACTCTTCTCCGATCCTAAGTTGATGTCCACCTAAGGTTAAGATTTTAAAACAGATAAAAAATGTGAGCGAAAGGCTCAGTAGGACTATATTTGGAAATTATTCAACTTTAAAAGAAATTTCGTAAATCAGATAAATATATAGAAAACAAGCTAGAACAATTAAACAAATAAATAATCAAATGAGAATTTAATAAAAATATAATCTTACCAAAACAATTCAGATAGGTCGACAAGAAAGAATACCATTTTCTTTCCCTGGGCAAACCATATGTAATTCACCACTGTAGTGGCTCAGCTGGGTTTCGGGACCTGCCCCCAAGGTCGTTCACTACACGACCCGATCTCTGATATGGCATCATGTCCTCAAATATATATATACATATATATCTTTTTGATTAATAAAATCTCTTCTTTACCAGATATAATCATTTATATTCATTATGAACATTTCTCAAGCAACCGCTTGTAAAGATATTTAAACAGAACCATTTCCCAATCAGTCATTGAAAACATTTGATAAGAATCCATTTTTGGTCAAAATCATTTTGAAATAGGGCTACCAAAGGAATATCCATGTCGGTGTCCCACATCGTAATCCCAGTCCGCTATACGTTAGCTCCGCGGATCCACGCACAAATCCTAAATGCATAGTAACTTAGCCCATTAGTATCTAACCTGAGGTATCCTATGGTACTAAATCATCTCATGGTGTCCTAGTGTGCCTTTTAGGTTTATAAAATTATTTTATAAAGTTGAAATTTCAATAAGGGTTCAAAACAGAGAAAACGGGTGAAAAATCACAAAATTACACCATGCCCAGTCGGCCTGCCTGTCGTCCTGGTTCGGCCTGCCGAACTGCACAGTTTGGTCTGCCGGAAGAGTAGGTTCGGCCGGCCAAACATCTCCAGGTTCAACCTGCCGGTCGGATGAATTCGGCCTGTCGATCTCTTGAATCCGGCTTGCCGATCTGGGAAATTCCAGAAATTTCCACACACGGGTTCTTGGCATCCCAAATCCAAATCTTCAAATCTAACCTGTTTTCTCAATTCTCAGGCATGGGTAATCATCATAAACAATAGAAAATCATAGTAGAACACTTTTTAATGGATTAAAACAAGTTTTAAACAAGATTTTCACAAAAATCCAAAAATAGAGAAAATAGAGGAAAAATGAAAAATCTTGATTTCAATCCGTTTTTGATGAAATAAAGTTTGCATTCTAGCTAATCTAAGTCCATCTAACTTAGATTGAAGCTTTTCTAGGCTTAGAAACCCTTAGATTTCAAAATGTAAGAAAATTTGAAAAATAGAAAAACTTTTGA